>OY821518.1:261456052-261620554 GCA_963682025.1 Cordilura impudica | reverse complement strand
TCCTTGAGCATCATCATTTCTGACAATACGCCAGGGCTGTGCATCAGGATTTGGTAAACAGACACTGGAAGATAATACCAAGGATTTTTGTTGATCAGGAATCGTGCTATCTCTAAACAATATTCTTCAAAGGATTCAATGTTGACTGAATATCCACTTGACAGAACTCTTAAAATCGTTGCGCAGCATTGTAAAGCTGTAACATTCAATCAAGTAATGTGAGGTGAAACTTCAGCATTCTGGAAAAATCTTCTAGCGGTGTTTCCATCATTGGAAGTACCACCAACTCCTGGTCGTACTTTATCCACATTGAGTCCAATCTCGAAAAGAAAGCATATTGAATTTGTTGTTTTTTCTCTTTCAGTGTTGCTACATATTCAGGTTTTCGCACGCTCCAAGTCTTGAATTCGAGCCGGTAAGCAATATGCAGGAAATATTCAAGGAATCTAATCCAAGCATGAAGCGCTGAAAGACCATATGCCAAAAAAGACTCCTTTCCTTTTTTTTTTGCAGATTAGAAGCAATGTCATTTATTTCTGTTGGCTGGGCTCCGCAAATGTAGCATGGTTGAGATGACTTGATGTCAGTGAAGGCATTGCAAACTTTTATCCATCTATCATAGTCAAAACTAATTTGTGTTTAATCATTATTTCTCTGTTGTCCTGCTCTACGCTTGTTGGTAAAAGATCATCAATTTGATCTGTAATGTATTGCTTCTCATTTTTAGAAATATCAGTAGTTTCTTTTAGGAATTGAAATCGAATTGGTCTGCAATATTTTGTTGATGAAGGAACTGGATTTTGAAAAAGAATCCTGCCATTCGTCGTTTCCATTTTAATGGGTATTACGGATGTAAAAAATATGCTGGAATCATTTACTAATGTGCTGCCGTCACTGTATCTTTGTTTATACTGACAACATCCTGTGTTGCCGTCGAAGCCCCATTTATATGTGACAGTTATATCAATCAATTCTTCATCGGTACACTCTTCTAGATTATTGTTGTTTATTAACAATCGTGAAGCAGTGTGGTCCAAGACATGTTGAAGTTTTACTGCTGCCACTGTTTCTGTGATGATGATTCCATCCTTTTCAGGATAACGGTCTTTTTTTCGCTTTTAGAATTGCTGTGTATGATGGATATATATCATGTTTTAAATTCAAGACAAGTGCTCGCATGTGTTTGTAACTAGAGACGGTCATGTCGGTGTCGACGACCATTGCCAATGCCTCATCTTTGGTCACTGCTCTCTGTGTGTCTCAGAGAGACTTTTTATATGCCTTTGGAATTTTTGTTGCTGTTGTGTGTGATGATCTAGTTATAGTCTTTATAACCTTTGATGCATCCTTGCTTACCGGTCTGGTATGTGCTGCAGCAGCATAAGATATTTGTGCAACTCCCAAATGCTTTAGATCAGCCCCTTTTCTCCGTTTTTGGGGAGATCTAATATCTTAAAAATTTTTTAAAGGCCTTCCCGATCTCCTTCCTCCAGATGTTGAAGGTACATATTGGAGAAGGTTTTCTGGTAAAATAAAATCCCCAAGAAAATATTGGAAATGTCATTGAAAAAATGGGGTCAGATCATTTCTGTAGCTTCGGATGACGTTTGGAGTCCATATATTTGCAGATTTTGTGTACGTCGCATTTAAATGCAGCAACAATGTTGTTTGGAATCGTAGAACAATCTATTCGATAATATTTGTACACTTCTTCCAGAACAGTCTTCGAACATTTTCCATTTTTCCGAACCAAAAATAATTCTTTTCTATTGACGGTATTTGAGATGGTGCTGACTGAAAATAAAAAGAAAACATAATTTAGTTTAGTATAATTTTCAAATTATGGACAAAAATATTGAAAATTAGAAAAAAAAAATCTAATTTTGGAGGAGGTTTCAATCAGGTTAAAGTTTTATACTTTTCCCATTGTCTCCCGATATGTATACATACCTTAAAATGTTCATAATAAAGTAGACTAAAATTTGTAGAAGAACAATGTAGTAGGCACAAAATGGGCAATTATGGCTTCAGTCCATGCAAAAATCAAAAGCTCATTGAAAAATCTGGAAAAACCTCCTCCAAAAAATTTTATATAACTAACAATAAAATGTTAATTGTATTAATTTTTTTTTTCGTAGTTAATGATTATAGATACCTTGTTCTAGTTCCATAACGATTTCTGGATTAACCAAATCGTTTTTTAACTACACTGACTTTAACTTTTGATTTAAATAAAAAAATTATTTCACTTTTTTATGTTTACACAACCACGGACTTTGGAGTATTAATTAATTATGAATAAAATGTCAGATATTTATACCAATTATTGTATTGTCATTCATGATGAACTTATCTAAATTGATAAAAAAATAAAAAAAGTTTGATTTTTAACGATAAAATTTAGATTTTTTTTCGGTTTCTTATTAAAAAAAATTTCACAAAATATTTAAAAGTTTCTTTATTTTGTTAAAAAAAAAATAAATTTATTTCCAAAATTCGGTCTGACTACTCAGATACAATGGCTATCGGCTGGTGTTTGTAACTTCCAAAAATATTTGACCTAGACCCACCTTTTATTATACCGATTGACTCAGAATCACTTTCTGAGTCGATTTAGCGATGTCCGTCCGTCCGTCCATCTGTGTGTCCATGTAAACCTTTTAATCAATGTTTTGAATAACGTAATATACTCAGGACGTATGATTATTATTTATTGTTATACGTATGAGTGATATTTTTAATATTAAGTCAAACATACCTCAGAATTTTTTCCCCTCCACACCATTGTGCAGATTGTATATATCAGATTGTCGCCTGTGTGTTATAACCTAAATAAATTTTAAAGAAACCACACTCTATATATCTGTCTGTCTGTCTGTCTATTGAAAAAATTGTCCTGTCGGAGGTTGAGTAGATTGCACTACTTAATTGCTTTCATTTAAAAATACATGACAATATTGTTTAAATATTCAAAAATACCTTTAACAGAACACATTATAAATACTTTAAATTTCATGATTTAGAATAGATACTTCGAAATATAAAGTACTAGATGTAACCCGGTGTGCTTCGCTACACCCTCTACCTCCCCCCCTTCCGAATCGTTATGAAAGGGTACACCCAAAGTCCCAAGGCTCTAACTAATACAGTAATTCAGATATATCACATTTAATATTAAGTTTGTGTGGGGTTACCACGCGCATTTGTCTAATCCCGCCCATTTTTTTTGTCTGACTACTCACGTTAATAATAGATGACCTGAGACAAATTTGCAAAGCTTTCTCTATCATAGTACTTAATATATCTGTGATTTTCTGGAATAACCGCGTATGTCCATTTTTGTCAGTTTTGAGTTAACGATGCCAAATATATTAATTTTTAACGCTCTTTACATGTGTTAAATTTTTTTAAAAAATATTGACCATTTCTGAGTTTTTTCTTTAAATAACGACGTAACTTAACTGTTTATTAAATTAATTTGCAGCACTATCGACGTATGTCAACCTACGTTTGATCGCTGACAAATTATTTTCTCAGAAAACGATACATAGCAACATACGTTGTTATTAATGAAAAAAATGATAAATATTTTTGAATTATTTTTCAGTTTATAACCACTTATAAAAATTTGTGTGCTTATTTCTGTCATTTTTTGTCACTGTTATTCTTGATACGTTGTTATATTCTTATCCTAAGTCCTGTTAACTTTTTGTTGACGAACAAAAATATCAATTTTTCAAGCAACAACAACTTATGTCTAAATGGGTGGTTGCATTGGAAGTTTTCTTTTTCAAAGAAAACGACATTTGTCGACATAAGTTGTTTTATCTGCACATACTTTAGGTGTTATTTACATATTGTTTTTTCGTCCTTCTCTAGGATCTATTCCTCTGAAGATTTTTGACTCAAAATTTTATATAAAGTATTTATTATCTACAGGACTGTTAAATAAAAAGCTATAAAAACTTTATATCGAGCCCATAATTTCAAATATAACGTTTTTTGGCTCCCCTGAACATTTTGATTTTATGACATACGCGGTTATTCTAGAAAACTACAGATGTATGATATTAAAAATTTACTTTGTATCGGAGTTGCCATGCCCACTAAAAATATTTAAAAAATTAAAGCCTGTCGCACTCCCATATCCGCAGTAAGACTATGTGGAAATTTCAGGAAGATCAGATGAGTAGTTACGGAGATCGCCTTCTACAAACAAACAAACAAATATTAGCTCTTTATTATGTTAGTATAGATTATTTTATTCCAATGCTTACTGATGCTGATATACAATGTTTTTTTTCATTCGGTACAACAATTATCAGATTTTTCGGCGTTCCTACCCTGGAGCAAGGTACATGTAGCTGCCCATGAGAAGAAGATGGTTTATCCATATTAGATCTGGCAACACTTAACTATTGGCCTTGAATTTAGAATATCATTTGGTAATTTTTCTTTTTAGCGATTTTTGATTTTGTCCATTTTTGATTTTGAAGATTTTGTTTTTTTGCGATTTTTATTTTTGGCGATTTTTTGGGTTTGGCGATTTTTGATTTTGGCGATAAATCCACAACAAATCACATTGATAACTAATGAACTTGTCAAAAGACTGTCGCTTTCGTAGTGCTTCATATTTTTTACATAGTAGGTGCCACGCCCACCAATCCCATCCCGCCCAATTTTTATTGGACTACTCACATTAATATCTTATGGACTCATGCAAAATTTCGAGTCTTTCCCTTTTATAGTACACCAGTTATATGATATTAGATATCTACTTTCCATAGGCGGTGCCACGCCCACTGCTCCGATCAAGCCCATTTTTTGCCTAACTAATCAAATGAATAACTTATTGGCTCACACAAAGTCCCAAGACTCTCACTATTACAGTACTCCAGATAAATGGCATTTTATATTTACCTTGTATGGCAGGTGCCACGCCTATTGGTCCGATACTGCTCATTTTGCATCAGACTACTCACATTAATAATAGGTGATATCAGAAAAATTTTAAAAGCTCTCTCTGTCACATTACTCGAGATATATAATATTGAACTATTACTTGTATGGGAGGTACCACGCCCACTTATCCGATCCCGCCCATTTCCGCCTAGCTACTAATATTAACAATAGGTGACCTCACACAAATTTGCAAAGCTCTCAATATCATATTACTCAATATATGTATATGATATTAAAAATTTACTTTGTGTGGAAGGTGCCACGCCCACCAAAAATATTTAAAAAATTATAGCCTATAGCACTTCCCATATCCGCAGTAAGACTCTTTGTAAATTTCAGGAAGATCAGATGGGTAGTTACGGAGTTTACCTCCTACAAACAAACAAACAAACAAACAAACAAACAAACACACATTGCCTCTTTATTATATTAATTAGTATAGATTTATTTTCAATTTGTTTCAAACATTTCTTTTCACGTTTCGATAAAACTTTACGCACCAACTATTTGTTCTTCTTCAATTAACTGCTGAATAATTAGATAACTTCCAATAAATACACACAATTTTTGTTAATAATTTTATAAAAAATCTAGGCATAATAATTTATAATCTAGTCTTTTTTTTGTCTCTTTTATACGGATCGACTCAGTATTACTTTCTGAGTCGATTTAGCGATGTCCGTCCGTCCGTCCGTCCGTCTGTGTGTTCATGTAAACATTGTAATCACACTACAGGTCGCAAATATATATTTATTTTGATGAAATTTGGTACATAAGCTTTTTTGGGCCATAGGATGAAATTGAAATTGGTGAAATCCGGTACCTGTTCCGACCTAGTCCCTATATAAGTGACCACTATGAAATCGACATAAATTGCCATAATATCCAAATTATCACATAGATCTCAGTCAAATTGGGTTTTTATGTGTTTATTATATCGTGTAATCAGTAGTCCAAAAATAATCATATCTGCAGGCAAAAAAATTAATAAAATTACCACTCAAATTTGGTTTAAGCTTATTTTCTATATCTAATTAGTTAGAACTAAACGCATGGTATAGGGTATCGTATAGTCGGTCTAGATCGACTATAATTTTATTACTCGTTTTTAAGTGGATATGTTAATACATCAGGATTAGGCCTGAGAACGCGAAACCCTTTTAACGTATTACTTTACCCACCTAGAACTTTCACTCCGACTTGGAATTTCTCACCCCTCAGACAAAAATTTTACACAGTGTTATCTATATTATTAATAGACTAGTCGATTTCTTGTGACCGATATAAAAATTTTAGTTACCAACCGATTTGAGCAAAAGTACGTCATTATAAAAGTATTTATTTTTAGCTGTCCACCAAATTTACAGACTTTCACTATCTGGAACATATTTTTTGGAGTTGCCACTAAATATCATTTAAAGTTGCCACTAAATACCATTATAAATATCAAAAGCTTTTGTTGAATTGTGAATTGCCTAAAATTAATTAGCATACCCTTATGATCCTATAAAATTATTTAATAAATGAAAAAATAAAATTTCCTAGCATTTGCACTCGAATTTCGAGGGCCGGGCTCTGCCAGTTACCATAAATGGCCAAACTGATATCACGCATTACTTCAAGCTATTTCAGTTGCATATTCAGTTAGAATTTATAATAAAAAGTCCATGATAAATGCGGTTAAATTTAGCAAATCCACATTGACATGTTTTATGTGGCATGTTCAGATTGCTAAAAATAAAACCCATATGGCATAAACCCTCATAACACCCATCTGCTTCCCCATTTTCACTGAAATCTATCAAAAAACAAAAATATTGCACAGGTTTTTCTCAAATTTGGTTTGTATATATTTTTTTCAAAATACAAGTGCCTTTACTATATATGGTCATGATCAGTCAATTTTTCCGCCTAGTTCCCATATAAATATAGCATCCGATATGAACATTTTCATATCTGCAGCCAAAAAAATTATTAACAATACCACTGAAATTGGGTTTAGGCTTATTTTCTATATGCTATTAGTCAGACCGAAGAGATAGGGTCTCTAAACCAATGTATAGGGTATCGTATATACGGTCAAGCCCAACTACAATTTTTTTACTTGTTAAATATAGGATTATCTTTAAGTTCAATACGAAGAAGTAATTTCAATCAACTTTGCTTATCTTGTATAACAATTTGTAATGCTATTATCTCCTATAATACTAAAAGGCAAGGCTATTCCGAATGACCCCTTGTACAGCTTTTGTTATTAACCGATATTGAAAAAATGCACCACTTGAAAGGTATTTCTTTGCAGATGTGCCACAGTTTTAAATATGTGCATTCTATGGTAAATTTTCTCGGGGTAACCCTCAGTTAAAGTTGCTAACAACACATACGTTAATCACATATTTATGCTTCAAATAAAAAAATATATACAATGCTATCTGTGTTGAATTGTGAATTGGCTAAAATTGATTAGCATACTTTTAGGCTCTTATAAAATTATTTGTTAACAAAACAAATTTCTTTATCTTCTGTGTGTTCAACAATTATTTGTAATGAAATTTAATGAATTTTATTTAAATATTAATATGTTATATATAGGTTTAAAAAAACATTTAAGAAAAATATTAAAAAATAAAACTACCTACAATTTGCACTGGAATTTTGAATGCTGTGCTCTGCTAGTATTATTAAGATCTGTACTTTTGGATGAAATTTTGCTCTGTAAGCTGTAATAGCCCAAGGTATGATTGGTATTCAAATTGATGTAAACCGGTGCATGCACAAATAATTCTCTATACAAATGACCACGATAAGATCGGCAAAATTACAGTCGTTAATCAGTAGTACCAAACTAAGCTGCGTAGGGTAATTTTTGGTCATAGTTCCCTTACCAAACAAGAAATATTTTGGGTTTTTCTCAAATCTGGTATATATTTGTTTTTAAGGAAAAATAAGTAATTTCACTATATATGGTCAAAATATATCCTTTTTCTTTGATTAATCCTTATGTAGAAATTGCAACCCTATATGCAAGTCACAAGCTAATAAGAATGTCATTTAAATTTATGTTATACAAAGATGGACTGACGAAAGATGGTTTTAAAGATAAAATATGCGGGAATTATGATCAATACAATCGACTTAGTATAAACTGAATCATTTCAGGGACAATTGGTAACAACATAGCAATTATTAATTCGGACGCTTGTCTGATTACACACACTATTATAAACGAACACTATTATACAAGAACAACTTAATTTAAAATTTCATCATAATTTCCGACCAAGAGATGAACATATTCACTTGTATGCATACTCTGCATTTTTTTTATATAAGGGCTACAATAGTTACGTTAGGTTTCTGCTTCTCCTTATTCTTCTTATTCTTCGTGGGTACCTTTAGTTAGTGTAAACTTTTAAGTTTAAAGTTTTTAAAGTTTGTTAAAAGTTGTTGAGTAAACTCGTCGTAATATGTGTTTGGTCACAAATTGTATTTAAGAAGTTTTCCATTTAGTACTTCTTGTGTTCACTGTTCCTTTGGTTTCTGTCTTGAAGAGTTTTACGAGGGAACTTGAAGTTGATGTTTGATGGAAAAACTTGACATGCTTTCATTGGGGGATATATGGAAATTTGTGTGTTTCTGAGTGCGTCAATGTGTATGTATATTTAGTAATATCTTCAGTGCGTAATGAAATGTCCTGAACAATCATTTATACACGTATTTGTATATATCTGGAAATACACGTGCTAGTGCATGTTTCTTGTTATAAATATTGCAGTTAAATTAAGTTTTGTTTTAAAAGTTGTTTTGGATTGTTGTTCGCATTTAGTTGCATTTAATGAAATTGGTTTTGTTAAACTTTTTTTTTTTGTTAGGAAATGCTTTCTATATATATATATATATATATATATATATATATATATATATATATATATATATATATATATCATTTAGAAACCATGAAAATTTAGCTTCAGAAGAATATGTACAACAACAATTGTTTTAGTGAGATATGTGAGGTTAGAAAATATATGGCAAATATCTTATGTGTCTCTGCAGAATAGATGAGTCCCAAGCCATATTTTTGTGTTTTTTCATGATGTGTGTTCTCTGTCAATTAGTCAAATTCAAAATTATCTGGTTGGTGTTTTAAATAAAAAAATTTCAACACATAACCAATTATGAGAAATTAATAACAAATATAGCGAATAATGAAAGATTCTATTATGCTTATCACAGACGCAATTTTTCGCTAATTATGGTTGCACAGTTTTCAGTGAAGCCAGTGAATTTATTCCTAGGGAATTATATTTTAACTGCTTCCAAAGAAGGAATATATCCAAATGTACTTTGATGAATTCAAAAGATAGTAATATAAGGTTGTTGTGAATATGGTACACTTTGTTATCTAAATAATATCAAAGAGAAATTAAGTGTCTCCAAGATAATATTGGGAACTAGAAATTTATATAGAAAATTTAAAAAAACGTTAAAAATTAACCCCAATAATATTTTTTTTTTAAATGTATGTTAAAGTAGAAAAATTTAGTATTGTGTTAAAAGTATATATAAGCAATAGAAAAGAAAAATTTATATTACTTCGGCTGACCCGAAAAACGTTTTACTGTCTAAAATGATTATTTCTCTCCCCAAATTTGTATGTACAAATAGAAAAACGATTGTTTGGAATTCGGTTACCACTAGATGCATTTATTAAGCCATTAGTAGACAAAGTTCCCTGGCCACTTTCCTTAAATAATTTTAAACAATCTAAAATACTAATAGGTAAGGAGATTTTTTGTGACCGATTTTTTGTTCCGCAGTTCTCTACGGATTTTGATCAAACGTATCTTATTTGAAACGTATTAATTCTTACATGTCCACCAGATTTACAGATTTTTAAGTTTTTATACTTTTTGGGAGTAAAATACGTTTAAAGTTGCTACTAGCACGTACATAAAATTATACAAGAGTTGTTTTCTTCATTTACAATAATAATTGTGTTGAATTGAAAAATAATTTTGGACATAAGCCAATATTTAAAAGGAGTCCAACTGTGATACCCAGCATTAATTATTTTGTCTGTGATATTTAATTTTTTATACCCTCCACTCCAGTGTGCAGAGGGTATATATAAGTTTGTCATTCCTTTTGTAATAATTAGAAAACAAATTTTGGACCCTATAAAATATAAATATTTATGATCCTTATAACCACCGGAGTTGATATAGCGATGTCCGTCTGTCCGTCAGTGGAAGTCACGATGACGGCATCAATCGGGCAGCTAGGGTACTCGTTTCCTGTTTAAAATCTTCCAAATCGGTCGATTAGGGCCCTAGATTTGAATGAAGAACTAAAAAAGTCTTGAAAAAATATAATATTCTATGTTGTTCTTGTCACGATCACGCCTTCAATAGGATAGCTAAGGTGATCATTTTTAGTGAGAATGATTCACCAAATTCATGGAAAAATTTCTGTTTCAAAAATCATTAAAATCGGTGCAACAGTTCCAGCGAAATCTCTGAAAAATTAAAAAAAAAATTAAAAATATGATGTTTCTATATTGTTCTTGTTGTGATTATTGTTATTTGTGGTAGTTGTGGTTATAATATAATAAAAACTAACCCTTTGTACATTTTTTTTTTTATCAACTCTGGTAGAAAATTTAAAAGTTTCCATTGTTTTGGCATCACTAAAGAAATTTACTAGATCATTTCTGTCATTGCCATGAGCCTGCCTGCTAAGTTTCAGAACGATTGGCTCACGGGAAAGGGGTTAAAATCGATCCAAATTTTTTTCGACAAGCAGACACTACGAGTTAGTATAAAGGAAGTAAAAATTCACCAGCGATGTTAATAACTGCCAAATGCTACCAAATACTCTAACACCATTTCGAAGATTGTATCTCTACCGAAGCCAATCAAAATAAATTTTGAAAATAAACAGAAACGTGGAAACATAGCCTATTATAAGGGTTAATGGACATAAAGAAATACAATCAGTTTGCTTTACCATTTGTAACACATTGAAAAATTAATTTGCGACCCCTGAAAGTATATTTATCATTGATCCATATAACAACTCGAATCGATATAGTAATATTTATCTGTCTGTAATACTTTCAAATGACACAGCATTCTTAAGCACGCACACAAATTTATCAAGTTGTAGTGTAAGTCAGCCTAGCATCCTTTTGATGATTCTTCAATGTTTTCGTCGTTCGTGGTCCAAGTGTACATAGCATTGTTTGGTTTGGACAATATCTGAAGTACTGTATTCAGTCTGCCTATATAGACGAATATATATTTTAAATCACTACTAATAAAAAACTTTCTTGTTTATCAATGTCCTTTAACTCTCTAGATTTTGTTTGCAGTATAAATGTCAAATGTCGTAAAATAATTTTTAAAAGTCAGGCTATATTTTGGTAACTTTGCCTTTAAATTGGCATCATGGCCATGTTCGGTGAATCATAATTCGTACAAACGATGAAATTGTGCCACTGATGAGATCTCTCCATCTAAGTGCAGCTTCTGTGATCCACTCCGGCAATAGTAGATTTTACTAAAGGAAACTCGTCAACGTGCATTTTTACAATATTTTGAATTTCTATTATTTGGTTATTTGGCTGAGTCAATTTATCTTTTATCGTTTATCTTTTATCCGGTGATACAAATCCTGAATTAGAATGCATTTTGTATACAACAGTTTCGACCGTTGGGTGTGGTATTGAATGCGTGTTCAAAATCATAGGTTTGCATACTGGTACCCTTGTTTCACAGAAAGTAATTTCTTAACTCTGTTTTGTGAAAACTTTCAGTATTTCTGTACAACGTTTTTTATATAATGCTATTAAATTTTCAATATATGCCCAGTGAAGTTCCTGATTCCCAGTGTTATATAGGTGTTAAAAAGGCCTCATTTTATTTTCTTCGGTTACTTTTTGGTAACATTTCGTTGTAGAGAATTTTCCACAAGATTTTTGTGGTTCTTTGCTTGGCTTTCAATAACCACTTGCATTTAAATATTCCCTACCTCGGTTTTTTAAAGCTTTTGCCTTATGTCTGCGAAAGTGTTTGAATGGTGGTGTATTTAGATATGGGTTAAATCTTTCTTACTATTTTCGTTGTGATGAGGCTGTACGCTGGAGCTGATTTCAATGGGTCATATTCACTGGCACTCTTAGGAAATGGTTCTCAAATGCTTTTTTTATTACAATTAATTTATGCAACCCATAACACTGTCCAACAAATTAAGACTTTTTGAATGAAACAGAATAGCGACCCCATAATTCTGAAAGGGTATGTTGAGTAGATCATTTTTGTAGAACAAACTTATGGTCCAGCACGTCTGAGTATTTTTTTACAGTGGGTCAAAGTTTTAATTTTTTGGTCGAAGGGAGCATTATACTTTATGAAAAAAATGCTGTAAGTTAATGTCTGAGAGAATTCTTATGGTCAGAGTTGTATTGTGGAATTGTATGAGGATTATTTTTGTGGAAGATCTTAACCCTCTAACTGGTCTCTTTATGGGTCAATTTGACCCTTTTTTTTCGAGAAAATCAAAAAATATCCTTTAAAAAAGGACATTAAGGATAAAATATTCTACGAAAATGTTTGCCGAAAAATTTCAGTGGGGGTCACCAAAGACACCATTGTTGAATTGTTGAAAATAAAGCTCTTTATGCTTAATTAGTAAAATTATACACCAACATATACAAAACAGGTACAAACGGTGTCAAGTTCGGCCGGGCCAAACACTGAGTTCTTGCGTCTAGTCAGCTGTGACTTACAAATCGGGTGTGATATTTATTAAAATTAATAATAAAAAATAAAAGAAAAAATTCAAGCATAACTGAGCTACTAAGCAGTACATATCGGGTGTGATTTTTACTAAAATTAATATAAAAAAAGAAAAATTAAAGCTTAAATAAGCATGGCGGATTGTGTTTGCAAATTAAGAGATTGGTTTTGTTTTATTTATGGACATTGTACGCACCATCAAAGCAGAAGAAAGATATTGCCTACAATTGAAGAACCATATTTTCTTTTCTTTGGAATACGATTTTATCTGAAGCTTGGATACCAAAAACCGTATGTACTACTTGCGAAAGTGGTCTTTTGACTTGGTACAAAGGCGGTACTAAGCATAAAGAGCTTTATTTTCAACAATTCAACAATGGTGTCTTTGGCGACCCCATACTGAAATTTTTCGGCAAACATTTTCGTAGAATATTTTAATCCTTAAATGTCCTTTTTTAAAGGATATTTTTTGATTTTCTCGAAAAAAGGGTCAAATTGACCCATAAAGAGACCAGTTAGAGGGTTAAGATCTTCCACAAAAATAATCCTCATACAATTCCACAATACAACTCTGACCATAAGAATTCTCTCAGACATTAAGTTACAGCATTTTTTTCATAAAGTATAATGCTCCCTTCGACCAAAAAATGAAAACTTTGACCCACTGTAAAAAAATACTCAGACGTGCTGGACCATAAGTTTGTTCTACAAAAATGATCTACTCAACATACCCTTTCAGAATTATAGGGTCGCTATTCTGTTCCAAAAATGCTGTTGGACAGTGTAATTATATAAACGAAACTGGAATAAATATCTAGACAAATTATTATGGTCGACAATAGAGGAGATAAATAAGGGGACACTAAACTGAATGCTCTTGTATCTACCTGAACATTTCTTAATAACATATTTTAAATGTATATAACCAAACCATTCGAAATTTACGCTATTCTATTACATTACCTATATTTTAACCTATTATATGTATGCATCATGTTATTGATTTTCGATACTTCTTTTTTCAAAAGATAGTAAATTAATTTTAACGGTTAACATTATATATAAATAGATAATACCTTTCACATATTTTGAGCCATTTTCAGCTTTTTTCTTCCAGGTGAACTCATTTTATTCATAAAAATACACAAAACTGTGTCTCTCTTCTGCTAACGGCTAAAACATATTATGTAGACATACAAGTTCAAACTTTTTTTTAAGTTAGGAGAAATCCCTGTTAACTGCACTTGGAAGTGTAAAAAATTGTGCGTCGATCATGTTAGGTATACACAGAAAACACGACACAAATTAATGTCATATAATATTGAATCTACTTAGAATATCATCAAATTTAAGATATTTACAACAAAAATATGGTAAATACACTTACACTATTTAGGAATTGAATTTTTTCATTATTCAGTTGTATGCTAAGTACTTTTCTATTCATAAATTTTGTTTGATTAACAACAACGCCAAAATTTTTCAGAATTTAAGTTAAAAAATGGTACATTGAAAAAATTAAAAAATGGAAAAATATTCTAAGTCGACATAGCATGATTTGGAATTTAGCTGTCGATATAAAAAATAATGTGCACTGTTGTTTTTTCTCTGTTTTTGGTTTTTGTTTTTTTTTTTGTAAATGTGAATATGTATGCATGGCTGATAAACAAACAAACGAAAAAAAAATAATAATTTTATGTATTTACATTTTTGCTCATTGCAATTAATTTCCTTATATTCAAAAAGTACGAAGATACATAAATATGTTGTTATTTATCAATTTAAAACCTGATTATAAAAAAATCAATAACTCTGGAAACAGTGATGATTTCTCATTTAATTCTTCAGCAAATAGTTTCAGAAAATAAATTTGGACTAATTTTATTGAATAAAATCATGAAAATATTTTAATTTTTCATCTTCTTTTATTTTTTTGACCAATAGATAATATAAGTTTATTAGTTATTAGCGGAATGGAACAGGTACATGTATGAGTGATATTTTTAATACTAAATCCATGGACTGAAACCATGACTAATCTAACCCATAAAACAAAGTTGTTATTAAACTCTTTCTTTCCGTATGCATATGAGTTTTGAATCTCTCTGTGACTGTGCGTGACAATGCGTGACACTTTTAAAATTAATCATTGGGACAACAAGTCTATGGAAAAAGCTTCAGATGGACCGGATGAGGGGAAATGAGATTTAAATGACTACATATGCATGACTGTACATGACTACCCCTAAGTTAACTGTAATCACAAATTGGATAAGGGGAATGGGGTTCACCCACAACAGACAAACAGACAGGAGTATGAGTTAAAAGAAAGAGTTAAAAAATGGATTCAGGTTCGGGTTCTGGTTAATCAAAATGAAAAGTTCAAGTTCGGCATGGGTTTAGAGTTCTGGTTCGGGTGCCAAATTAAAAAAAAAATATACAAATGCTTTATTAGTAGGAAATTTGGTTATTTTTCAAAGAAATTTTCGTTTAATTTTATAATTAATATATCTTTTTAAGTTTACTTTTAAATTAATTCTCAGTGGAAACAAAATTAATTCCATGGTCGAGAATGAGTGACATTTACTTTTGAGAAATTTGATTTGGAAAATCTTTCCTTCTTTCCTAGAACTTGTTTGAGCATATCTTCATCATCTTCTGAAGACGGGAATATTAATTCTCTCAAAAAATTCTCTTCTTCTCTTTCCATTTGCAAATTTTTTCTTAAATTGTTACTGTTCTCAAAATATATTTTTTAAACATTCTCAATATCTTCGGGATTTAGCAATAACTTAAATCTGCTATCTCTATATATTACTGCAATTAAAGTTGGATTATTATAATATCTAAATATAATTCTTTTGAAATAGTTTTTGTTTCGAAATCTTTCGTTAGTTCTAATTTAAAACTAAGCCAGCTTATTTAAAATAAAAACCGCTAAATGCTTCTGTTGTTCTCGCAGCTTCAGCCTTATTTTTTGGACATTTGCAAAAACTTCTATGAATTCATCACATCTGTTCCAAATTCTATAATTCGTAGTTAATTCAGCATTCATAAATTCCGAACAAAAGATTTTGTATTCTAATAAAACTTCAACCATTAAGTAACTGGAATTTCATTTATTTTGACCTGTTTTTTTTTTCAAGCTCAAGTTAAAGTTCGCAATTTTTTGCATTGATGAAGTATTTCCATTGATGAAGTATTTCCTTCCTTCCAGTTCAATATTAGAAGTGCATATGCTTCAACGACTTCAAATATTTTTCCATGTCAAAGTTTTCATACTCGTCTTTTAGTAACTTAGCGGCGTTGATCATATTTTTTCCATTATCTGATATAATTGAATACAAGTACTTGCTGCACCGAGACCTACAAGAAACCTTAAGCTCCTAAATATTAATTATTTTCGATTTAGATATGCTAATAATGATCCATTTGCCGGTTTTGTGAGCAATTTAACGGAATTTGCCACATCATAGATTTGTGCGAAAATAAAGAATCTTTGAAACGTAAAATTATTCTATATCATAATAATTATATCGTCATTATTTTATTTGTTATATGTGTTTTTTACACTAAATATTTTAGTTTGTAAGGACATTTGTAATTCCATAGACTTTAAATAAATAAATAAATAAATAAAAAAATTCATTACCTACAAATCAAGAACGCTGATGAACGCTCATGATTGTAGTTTTATTTTTCCTTCAGAAATATATTGAATAATTATCCCTACAATACTTCTACCAAAACAAGAAGGAAAATACCTTAAGTATTATTTTTTTTCAATTCTTTCTTTTAACTCGTACTCTCTGGCTGTCTGTCTGTCTGCCGTGGGTCAACCCCATTCCCCCTTATCCAGTTGATCTGAAACTTGGCATATAGTTTTGTTGTGACTACAGATTAATTTTGTGGTAGTCGCGCACCGTCATGCATAGTCACGCACAACTGAGTGATCTAAATGTCATTTTCCCTCTTCCGATCGATCTGAAACTTTTTTCACTTGCTGTGAAAAAAAGACTAACTTTGACTTAGTCACGCACAGTTACAGTTACGGACTTCCCCTCGTCAAATCAATCTAAAACTTGCTGTAAAGAAAAACTTGCTTCGACATAGTCGCGCACAGTCACGCATAGTCACCCACAGTCACGGAGTGATTTAAAACACATATCCACTTCTACGATCAAACTGAAACTTGGTCGATAGACTTGCTGTGAAAAAAGATTAACTTTGACGTAGTGACGCACAGTCACGCACAGTTACAGAGAGATTAAAACCTTAATTGCCCTCATCCCTCAAACTTTGTCCATGGATTTGTTGTGGTCAAAGATTAATTTTAAAATAGTCACGCAAAGTCACGCACAGTCATGGAGAGATTCAACACTCATATGCGTAAGTTAAGAAAGAGTTTTAATAAAAATTTTGTTTTTATGGGTTAGATTATTTTCTTTTGATATTTCCCACTCAATTTTGTTTCCTACGTACATTGCTTTGCAGTTAACAAGATCAATTATATTATGACAATTAACTAAGAGTTTTACTGCATTCTTAATGGGATCGATTATTTCTTCCCTGCCAGAATCTTCAAAGATAGTGAAAGGACGTCATTAAGGGTTACTACTTTTACACATGAGAATATATTTGTTTTCCAATTTTTTATACTGATAATATTAAAGTGCTCTTCAGTTGTATTTTCCACCGCTTTTGTTGGTAATCCGATTGAATTTAGGGGATTTTTCCTTTGTATATGTCGGCCCGGAAATGCCGTATGTTTACCTTTCACTTCTTATTTGCATTTTGAGCATATCCATATATGTGTTCTTGCATCATAAGTAAATAAATTTTTCGTGAATATTGTAGACATCAAGGACATAACAAAAATCAAAAATTTTAAAATAATTTTTAAATTTGACTGTGAGTACTCACTTAAATAAAAACAATTTAAGAACTTATTTTAGCAACAAATAAAACCCTTTTTTTATAAGAAAGTTAAAATATACTAATACACATTTTGTGTCGGTTCTATTTGCATTAGTTATATGAAAATGTTTGTCTACTGATTTCTTTAAGACAAATGTAATGTTCGCACATAGCTTAAACAGAAAAATCGGAGTTTGTAATGGTACGGCGTTGGTGGAAGATCCGCTTCCCTTTCCCTGAGCCTTTGCTGGTCGCACGTCCTGGCGTAGGGGCCTAGCTCGCTGGATGGGTGGGGTCTTGCTCAGGCCCAGGGAAACCGCACTACAGATTTTCACGTGCGATTTAAAAAACAACTGTCAAAACAAACGGACGCTAAATGGATGGATGGCCATACTTACCTTGGGATTGGGGACTAGGTGTTCTGCCCCTTTTGCCCTCCCAACCATGTTACCTCGACTCCATCTTACTTGGAGGTAACCCACTGCAATGAAAGAGTTTGGTTTGGTTTGGTTTTCTACATTGGTTTAAACAAGTTTTATTGAACCTTCATTTTAGGTTGCAAAATTTAAATTATACATATTTAGCAAAACTTATTAAATTTTTTTATATTTTAGCAAAATTTTACTTTTTAGAAAAAATTTAAGTTTGGCAACATTTTATTTCTTAGCAAAATTTTAATTTTAGGGAAATTTTAATTTTAGGAAAATTTTTAAATATAGCTCAATTTTAATTTTAGAAGAATTTTGAAATTTTAGCAAAATTCTGTTTTAGGAAAATTTTAAATTTAGGGAAATTTAAAATTTAGGAACATTTTAAATTTAGGAAAAATTTTAATTTTAGCTTAATTTTAATTTCAGCTTAGGTGTAGAATTAGGAAAATGTTAATTTAAATCTTATAATTAGAAGACTTTTATGTAATTTTAGATAAATTTTGTATTTAGGTAAATATTTATATTTAGAATATTTGATATTTAGCTAATTTTTACTTACAAAAATTTGCTTTAATTAGAAAAATTTCATATATAGAAAATTTTTAAATTCTAATTAGAAAAATCTTTAGAAAAAAAATTCTATTTATAGTTAGATAAATCTTAGAAAATTTTTTGTTTTTCTTTTTGTTCTTCTTTTAATTTTATACCATAATTAGCAAGATTTAGAAAAGTTTAATTATAGGACAATTTTTTTTTTTACTTTTAGGAAAGTTTTTTTTTAAATTTTAGAAAAATCTTTAATAGTAGAAAATTTTAATTTTAGCACAATTTTGATTTTTGCACAATTTTAATTTTAGCAAACCTCATATCTAAAAATATTTGATATTTAGTTTAAATTTATAATTAGAAAAAATTTCTTAACGTAGTAAAATGTTGAGTTTAATTTTATATTTCGGAACATTTCTTAATGTAGGAAAAATATTATTTGATTTTATATTTTAAAACATTTTATATTTAGCAAATTTAGTACAATTTTTTTTTTTTTTGTCTTAGCAAATTATTGATATTTTACCAAAATTTTTTATTTTTAATTTAAATGTAGAAAATTATTTGTATGTAAAAATCAAAATTACCGACATATTGTTGTTGTTGCCTGAGGCTGGGGTTTTCCTTCTTTAAGCCTTCACGGACAGAGTTAAGCCAGATCATATATCCGGATAGAGGACGTTTTGGTTTGTCTGCCATTTTGTGTTCTTTGAATTTATGTTCTTTCACAAAGTTTAGACTACTGCAATTAAGTTCTTTTTTTTCGTACATTTATTCAAAAACTCCCTTCATTTAAATTTATTAAACTTTTAATTCTGTGTTTATTAAAAAAAAATTTTTTAATTTTTGTTCCGCAGTGTTTTGTTCTTTTCTAGGTTGCGTCTACACAAATTAATATTTATGTTGCGGTGTTTTCTTAACTTTACTTTTTCTTTGGTTTTTTTTTGTCAATTTTGGATTTCTTAAATTTTCGTTTTTTTTTTTTCTTAACAATATTTAAGTTTTATTCTTTTATTTTCATTTTCAATTTTTAAACTCTATATATTTTAATTAAGGTTAACTTTACTTTAAATTTATTTTACTACACTAATCTTATTTTAATTTATGTAGGTTTTTCCTCAACCTTTTCTATTCAACATTCAAAATTCAACTCCTTCATAAATTTTAATTTTCTAAATTTTTAATTTTCTTAAATTTTAATTTTTTAAACTTAAATTTTAATCTTAATTTTTAAGAGGATTTTCCTCATCCTTCACTTTATCACTACATTTTAAATTTTTATTTTAAGAGGGTTTTTCCTCAACCTTTATGTTCAACTATTAATCTTCAACTCCTCGTTTAATTTTCAATTATTTTTAATCAAGCCAAATCTTCCTCATTCATTCCTCTGCAGATAAAAACCTGTTTATTAAACAAACAAAATCACCAGCAATTCAGTGAGAACATTCATATGCATTCATAATATTCTTTAGTATTTATAACACTCCCACTCATATATGACTATGAGAGCAAGTGAGATCAATACAAGAAAATACGTGGTTTGACCAGCATGATTGCATATGAATGTGTTCATGATTTAATACAACACAATGAAGAGAAAAAAACGCCACAAATCTAAAAAAAACAAGTAAGGAAATTATAGTCGGTCTAGACCGGCTATACGATACCCTATACCATGCGTTTAGAAACCCTATCTCTTAGGCCCAACTAACTGGACATTGAAAATAAGCAAAAACCAAATTTGAGTGGGATTTTTATTAATTTTTTTGGATGCAGATATGAAAAAGTTCTTATCGGATGCTATATCTATAAAGGGACTAGGTCCAAAAATGGACCGATCCTGATCATGTTTGGTAAAGTCTCTTCTATATGGGGTCAAAGGGTAATTTTTGGACTACTCATTAGTGGATGTAATGAACGCATACAAACCCAATTTGAGTAAGATCTATATGACAATTTGGATCTTATGGAAATTTATGTCGATTTCATATGGGTAATTTGTATGGGGGCTAGGTCTGAACATGGACCGATTCCCACCAATTTCAATAGCGTTCATCCCATGGCCGATAAAAGCTTATATACCAAATTTCATCAAAATATATTCATATTTGCGACCTGCAGTTTGATTACAAACTTTACATGGACACACAGACGGACGGACGGACGGACGGACATTGTTAAATCAACTCAGAAAGCGATTCTGAATCGATCGGTATAATTAAAGATGGGTCTAGGTCAAATATTTTTGGTTGTTACAAACAGCAGCACAAAGTCATTATACCCAAACCACGTAGTGGTATAGGGTATAAAAATGCCATCAACCCATTACCATATAAGGTGTTGTTTACTTGTACATACTTGAACTTGAAAATAATTTCAAGATCAAGGTTATTATTTTTTCTTATTTCTTATTCTGCTTGTACCAGAAATTCTTCTGCTACAGTGCAGAGCAAAAAAGATCACCGTCACAAGTTCCTATTTTAGTCTAGTTTATATGAAGGATGTACGCTGGTTACTTGTTCGCTACAAATAGTCATTATTTTATTCGGTGGTTAGGCTGATGTTTGTAACTACCAAAAAATATTGGGTGAGTGGGTCTACCTTTAGTATACCGAGCGGCTCAGAATCTCTTTCAGTGACTTAGCCTTGTCTATCCATCCGTTCAAATTGACTTTGTGTGTTTTTATTACATACATTAATCAGTAGTCCAAAAATAAACTCTATAGAACAATTCTTATTCCCCATATAAAGCTGTTTCCCGATCTTCACTCAAACTTATCAAAAACAAAAATATTGCACAGATTTTTCTCAAATTTAGTTTGTATATGTTTTTGCAAAAATAATTGATTTTACCAAATATGGTGGGGGCAAAAAAAAAACATTAATACCACCTGCCATGATTTTCTAAGGAAAAAGGAGATCTGGAATCTTTTCAAGCCTGCACTCAGAAAAAATATTTGCCAACCGAATTGTTCTTCAGCGGAACAACCGTATTTTCGATTGTATCAACAGAAATTTAATATCATCTGCAAATTTTCTATGATTATACAATATTTACTGTTAACCCTTAAATGCGCACTGTATCTTTTAAAATAAAACCGAAAAAAAATTCCTAAATTCCTAAATTTTGGACCAAATTTAATAAAAATAAATTTTACGCATTTAAAACATCATAACTCAATATTAAAAAAAATGATACCTTTAAGAAAGTCTTCAGCGCATGCGATTTATTTGCAGTCAAAGATAAAAATTAAATTTTGTGAAAAATAAGAAAATTTGGTAATTGGATGTTACATAATATTAAGTGAGGATACTTAAGGGATTCAAAAAATTCAGGATAGTGTAAAAATATTTCATTAAGCGTAAAAAGTGTTTACAAAAGCTTTTTGTTTCAAAATTTGGCTGCAGAGCGTTATTTAATGGTTGTAACTATCTTTAAAGATACAGTGCGCATTCATCAACAAACTACATATTCGTTTTTATTTGAATTATGTTCTGTGTTACGGTGCAAGTTTATTTATACTTTATGCTTTGAACAAGCAGGTTCTACGTTCGGAGTCTTGCTTTGTTTACATGATTAATTATTTTGAGTGTTTTAATAAACGACAGTTCAATTTAATTGATTTTATAATTTAGAACCAAAAATTTTTAAGTCATGTCAGGATTTAGAAAGGTCGATGGAGTCAATATGAGTGACGAGGAAGTTTGTGAATTACTGTGCAATAGTGAGGGTAGTACTTGCGATAGTATGGACAGCAGTGACTCGGATGAGGATGACATGCAAGTTACAAATTCATGTAAAAAGAAACCAGAGCTCCAAGGAGCTACTAGAAAGCTATTGATTCAGAATGGCGATAATATAGAAACTGATAGTGAGTATGAAATTGATATTGAAGACACATGATTCTTTCATACAAGTGGTAAATGATGATAATTATCATGACCTTCCGGTCCGATATGAACCGTTAGATTTAACACCTTCTACTTCTAATGCAAAGGCTTGTATGACTTACGGCCCGACAAATATCCCGAGTACTTTTTCTTTCGAGTTTAGTGGGGTTTATATAAATCCCAAGTCATCGGAATTTGAAAAAGTTTTATGGAAAAAGGCACATCTTCAATTTGATGCTAACCAAGTTTAGTTTGGAGGCGATAGTGACCTTACAGACGATATAAGAGCTTTACAAACGCCTTTTAAAGTTTGGTGTCGTTTATTTTCAAAATCACTGGAGGAAGAAATTGTATTAGAAACGTTAAAATATGGTGGTGTAAATCAATATTTTACTTTTACATTGTCAGATCAACGAAAATTTATAGGCATTCTCTTTTACATGACGTATTACAAACTTCCAAATTCCAGAGACTATTGGTCTTCAAACAGTCACCGAAGTGTTCGTATAATACAAGCCCAAATGCCTATGAAACTCTTTGAAAAAATTCGGGAGCTCCTACATTTTAATGACAAAAGCAAAATGCCTGATCGAAATGATCCCAATCGTGACAGGCTTTCTCTAATTCGGCCAGTTATCGATAACCTAAACATAACTTTTTCTACCGTACCGAAACTGAGCAGATTAAGTGTAGATGAGCAAATGTGCTCTACAAAAATCGGAAGTTATATGGAACAATATTTACCGAAAAAACCTAAAAAATGGATAAAAAGGTGAGATGAAAGATGCCTAAATGCTCAGGTCGAACCAAATAAGGGGAACAAAACAGTCATAATGTACAGAAAAGATTATGAAAAAGGAATGGTTAAATTATTAGAGGATAAATTAACATATAAGACGATACGCGTAGATCCTACACAAAAATTACAGAGGCAAAATAACAAACTAATAAACGATTTATATAAACACGAATACATCACACGTTATGATAAGATAAGGCTGACATCAAATGCGGCCACAGCTCCTCGACTATATGGACTTCCGAAGATCCATAAACCTAACATGCCATTAAGACCGATATCGTCATCTGTGGAAGTTCCTTGCTACAGTCTATCCAAATATATAGGAGGTATTTTGAAAAACATAGTACTTGAAAAATACAACATAAAGAATTCTGTACAACTGAAAGAAAAATTAGAAGGAATATGCTTGGACGAAGATGATATATTAGTATCTTTAGACGTGGTATCGTTGTTTACTAACATACCCATACATTTAGCTATTAGTAACATAATGACAAAGTGGAATACGCTGCGCAATCACACAAAAATACCCAGAACACAATTTTTACAGATACTTAAGTTTTGCCTAAACGACAATAATTATTTTATGTATGGTGAAAAACTCTACAACCAGACATATGGAATGCCTATGGGAAATCCACTGTCCCCAACTATAGCTTACATTGTCCTAGATACTTTACTGGAAGAAACCGCAGGAGAATTGCGAAAAAACAATGTACAAATTAAACTTTTATCGAAATATATAGACGATTTATTTGCTATAATAAAACAAAAGGACGAAGATATAATTATGAAAATATTAAACAGTTATCACACGAAATTAAAATTCACAATGGAAAAAGAGGAAAATAAAGCCATTCCATATCTGGATATAAAAATTTATAGGGAAAACAATAGTATTATAACAGATTGGTATACAAAATCAATTGCTTCTGGACGACTAATAAACTACAATTCAACACAACCGATGGGACAAAAAATAAACACGGCAAGAAATTTAATTACAAAAGCTATGAAACTAAGTGATGATAGATTTAAATCGAAAAACATTATAAAAATTACAGATATTTTAACAAAAAACAACTTTCCAATACAAATTACAAGAAATTTAATTAATAATGTAACAAACATCAAACATTCAAGGGGTAACACTACCAACAATACATCTGGCAACGCCAAATTCTACAGCCTACCCTACGTACCTAAACTTACAGAAAATAAACAACTCAGGGAAATAATAAAAGACAACGAAATAATACTAGCACATAGACCAAGTAAAACAATAAATTCACTATTTACAAAAACAAAAACAAAGATCGAAAAGAGAGAACAAAGTAATGTTGTATATGAGATCAAATGCATAGGCAAAGCAGAGGAAACGTGTGGTAAAGTTTATGTGGGTACAACAAAAAGAAGTTTAGGCACACGAATAGAAGAACATAAAGCCGACATAAGTAAAAGCAGACAAAGTACTGCACTGGCAATACATTGTTTTGAAGAGGGACACACAGCCGATTTAAATAATGTTAAGATTTTAGACAAAGAAAGAAAAGAGAAAAAACGCTACACTTTAGAAAGTCTTAGAATACAACAACGTAATGCGAGTGCAATAAATAGGAGAGAAGATATAGATAACATCAACTCTAACTACACTGTAGCAATAATTTAGTTTTAACTCAACTGTGATTGTAGCATAATTAAGAATTATTACTGTGATATTTTTCTTTTGTATTTTTACGATTATTTTTATTAAATTATACATATAAGTGTTTTGTGTCGTTGTTAAAAAACCTGTGATATTTTTTTATAAAAATAATGTAAATCTGAAAAAGGATTATCTGTAAGTGAAATATTCTTAAAACAAATGTAGAAATTATATGTTGTTATTTACATTTTATTTTTCTTATTTATGTTTTATGTGGTTGCCAGATCTAATAAAATATTCTCCCTGAGGAAGTTGGAAAAAATACCAACGAAACGTCGGAGTAAAACAATGAAATAAATAATCTTTTATTTATATAAGTACTTGACCTTGAAAGCCTGATTTAGAGAACGCTAAAGAAACAAACTAAATTATAAAATAGAAAAAGGTCGATAAATATATAACGAAATCAAATAAGATCAACTCGGAAGGCCCGCCGAATATTGAATATTTAACAATTAAATCAAACGCAACAAGATGTCAAATTTCTTTATACATATAAGACAAAAATATGATAACAATATTTGTATATTACTAAAGAAATACTGCAGGGATATAAAAAAATTAGCAAAAGAATCGGAGAAATTAAAATACTTACTATCTTGTAGGAAAAAAGCACTCACACCAACACATTTGTTAAATACTACTAAAAACACGAGACAATTGTTTACGTCATCTAAAATATCACAAGAGCTGAATAAGGTAGAACAGAAATTTCACAGAAAAATTCTAAACTTGGAAATAAAGGAAACAAATTTTAACTTGAAAGATATTCGTAGGGAAATAAGAAATAAAAAACATATACTAAAAAAGACTTTAAATGACGAGGAATTTAAAAATTTCATAAGTAGACAAAACTCTAGATATAAAAATATTATATCAACAAAAAAACAGACTCATTTGTCCAAGATAGAAAATCTTAAACAGAAAAAGTTAGAAGAATACAACCTCAAGTTTAACCCAGATTGGATTGTTAATAAAACCGATATACGATTCCCAGAGGAAAGTAAATGGATTCTTTCTCTTGGCTCAAAATTTGCCCTCCCAATTAATATGAGTAATTTTTCATCTATAAATATAATAGCTGATCTGGAACAATGGGTTCAAACCATCACAGATGATAGAGAAAAGGATGTAATAAGAACAAAAATTGCAAATAGAATTTTAACACACAAAAGAACTATGAGAAATAATCAAAAGGATAAGTTTATATTAAATATTTTTGAAAATACGAGGAAGTTTTTGGGAAGATATAAAGATACAATAGTTATAACCAAATCTGATAAGGGGAACAAAACAGTCATAATGTACAGAAAAGGTTATGAAAAAGGAATGGTTAAATTATTAGAGGATAAATTAACATATAAGACGATACGCGTAGATCCTACACAAAAATTACAGAGGCAAAATAACAAACTAATAAACGATTTATATAAACATGAATACATCACACGTTATGATAAGATAAGGCTGACATCAAATGCGGCCACAGCTCCTCGACTATATTTGCCGCTGTTGCGCATTTAAGGGTTAAGGCAATAGAACTGTAATCATCGTGAACCCGAAAATCGGTTATCAGCATTACCTCAATTCGGTTGGTAATAAATTCGGTAGCCACAATCAATCTGTTTTCTGTGTGTGTATACAGATCTATCCAGTCATATGGTGCCCAATTTGGGGTTTTCACACTATTTGATGATGGTGGCAAATTACAACGATTCCTCATAAGCAAAGGTTTGAAGCTACCAACATTTACACCAACGAATATATTGTTGCTGGAAACAGGCAATGAAAAAAAAAAGATAAAAATAATGTTCACTTATAATGACCACCGTCTTCCAAATCAATTTACCAAAGAATTTATACAAAATTAATTTGTTTTAATTACATAGAAAAATTATGCAGAGGCTGCAATATTTACAATTAGAATTGAAGAATGCCCGACAAGAGAAGGATGGGTGTGTTTAAAAAAAGAATTCTAAAAAACTTTAAAAATTAAAGAAAGAACATCTGAAACAAAAACAAATTATATTATGAAAGTTAACAATTGAATTTTGAAAATAATGCAAATCTGAACATTATAAGCAGTATTTTTAAAGCACGATATGATTTAATTGAAGATTCCAACAATCTAAATCTCGCGTGCGCTCTTTACGTAACCTTCAAGTTCCTGAAACCCTTATCCATTTTATAGCCATTTCCCTATTCTTCGTCATAAATATTTTATATAATATCAATCTTTATAGGACAAATATAATTCACTACATAATAGGCAGATAGAAAATAATCAATTACTGAATTTAGATATTAGTAAATTGAAAAAAACAACAATTTTATACAAAAAATTTTTTTTAGTATTACCAATTGACGACGAAATGTCATAGTCGTATATTCTTGTATTTATTTATTCATTCATTTATTTGTTTGAATTTATTTATATGTATACGCATATTTAATATTTTCATTAAAATTATTAAATTTTTTTTTTTTTAAATTTGTATCACATAAAATACTGAATTGAAAATAAGGAACAAGAAAAGATGACAGTAAGGATATTTTGATTTGAAAGCGAACATGATTGAAAGCGAACGGATTCGGGTTCAGTCTCTGATTAAATGTATGTTACATTATTATATTTTATTTTATTTTTTACATGTATATATAAAAAAAAATTATTTATTTAAGTTTTATCTGACTTGAAATTTCTCACCCACTACAGAATGACCCAAGAATATTCTACAGAATCATGTCATCATTTCGCGAAAATTTTCAAACAACAGTTTGTTATTTGCAAGGAAAGATAGCAAAGCTAATCGGAATGAATTGCCTGGTATATCATAATTATATATTAAAAAAAAATTCAAACTTCCTGTCTTATTTAAAAGCATTTCTTCATTTAACAAAATCACTACGTTAGCATTCTGTTATATTTAAAATTAAAGAAATTCTTTAGAAAATGTTGATCTAATAAATTGTCAATTCCAAATGAAAGGATTTCAAATTATGCTCGAAAATGTTAAATTAAATTAACAACTATTTTTATTGTCTACTATAATACATGAAGCTGCAAGGCATTTGAGTTTTGTTCTTAATTCGATGAGCTTCAAAAAGAAGGCATCTAATATTAGACTACTGAAAATTTTCTTTGTTTAACAGGAAATTTTTAAGAAAAGTTGAACAAGAATTTTGTACATTTTTGCAAAAAAAAAAAAAAACGAACGTTATGGCCAAGAATTAGGTAGTTATATCACATTTTTTTATTTAACGTAATTCTTTTAAATTAAATTCATTTGCAGTAGAATATGACCAACTATATTTGCAGTGAGTCCAGCAGAAAAACCATTATCGTTTGAAGTAACTTGGCACAAAAATGTGATTATGTATTAAAAGTTATTTGTTAAATAAAGTTTTAGTAGCTAAATATGGTGAATTGGAATGCTTCAACCAAATGATTCGGTTCGAGTTTATTGGTGTGAGGGAAATTAATTTTTTCTTCCATGTAAATACATTGACAGAAATTGTAAACGGAACAGTTGAATTAATAGCTTCATGGCGTATGAGTGTTAAGATATTTTTATTAATGTATGTACCTAATATAAATCATACGCGTACACAGACTGTTTATGTAAAAGTTGGGTAATTTTTCGTCTTTAATTTTTATCAAGTGATAATGACAATTTTTATATAAAATTTTGCCATATGTGATTGTAAAGGATATCTCATTAAACTTACAATGTCACCTGAATTTTATTAATTATATAAAATTTTTGGACAAATTTGTTTTCGAATGTAGGGTATTCGTTAAATTGTATTAATTATATGAAATATGGTATAAATGTGTTTTCGAATGTGGAGTATTCGAACGTAGGGTATCCGTGATTTATATTAATTGTACAGAAAGGTTCTCGAATGTAGGGTATTCGTGAATTTTATTAATTATATAAAAATTTTTGTACAAATTTGTTTTCGAATGTAGGGTATTCGTGATTTATATTAATTGTACAGAAAGGTTCTCGAATGTAGGGTTTTCGTGAATTTTATTATTTAAAAAATACAAATGCTATCGAACATAGGGTATTCTTCGATTGTATTATTTATATAAAAATATTTTGCAAACTTGTTTTTGCAGAATATATAAAAATATTTTCCAAATGTGTTTATTGAATTTAGGGTATTCGCAAATTTTATTTGTTATAATAATATACAAATGCTATCGAATATAGGGTATTCTTCGATTGTATCATTTATATAAAAATATTGTGCAAACTTGTTTTTGCAGAATATATAAAAAATATTTTCCGAATATAGGGTATTCGTTAAATTGTTATATGAAATAATTTCAAATGTGTTTGCTAATATAGTTTGTTATACTGATTGATTTGTATTTGTATTGGTTGTATAAAAAAATATTGTATTTTTGCGACTTACTGTATTGATGTGCAGTTGGTGATTTTGTCACAAGAAATTCCAAAGTAAAGTTGATTTAAAATGATGTGTTATTGTTATATTGTATAAAATAATGGCAAGTAAGTACTTGCTCTCTGTTCTGATTCGGGGTTTCTTCCTTTGTAAATTGTTGAAAATGTCCAAATTTAAAGTTGTGCAGCTTTGATTGTGATTGGTATTTTCATCGAATTCTTTGAAAACAATGTGATTTTGCAATTAGTGATTTATCTTTGTTCAACCTCACACAGGTTGCTGATGGGTTTATTTTTATATTTTCCAAATGTGTTTAATTTCGAAAATTCTTTTGCTTTGGTTATATAATACAATTAGTAATAGTAGCCGAAGTAACAATGGCGATTCATTGCGTTACGTTACGTTACGTTTGTGGTTATGTTTTTCCTTCTTGCCTTAAGGTTGTATATTTTCCACTATCAAATCTTGATGTTATATTTTCCGAAGCTATTGAGTCTAAGGTGCGTATTCTGACAATTAATATGTTAAAATTTTTCCCGTAAAAACACGACGCTGACTATCTAATATGGCTGCTTTGCACACTGTTTGTACGCTCGGATCTTGCGTTCAGCTTTTATGTTGTATATATGGGTCAAATAATGCGAGAGAATATTTATATATATTTTGTACTCGCAATCACAACAAAAAAACGAAATCTTTATGAAATAATTTCTGGATTTTATTTTAGTTATATATTTTTTGTTTTCCCAATTGTCACAAAATTCAATGGCAAAACGATTGTTTCTTGTGCACTTTTTCAGCAGTCTATTTTATATTTCAAACAGATGTATTTTCCCGACATTTAGAAAAAGTCACAGTTCCTTTTATTATTTAACTAAAACTTATTTAATTTGCAAAATTAACTTTTCAAACAACACGCGTCTTTGTTTTAGACAATTAAAAAAACGAATGAACAACAGCTTCGTGCTTTTTATTTAATTGTATGTCGCTGTTGGCACCCTTGGCACCATTCTATTCAGCCACAAAATACGTCAAATAGTAGAGGTGTTATTTGACTGGGGAAGTTTATAAATTGGGAATTTATTTTTATGGTGTGAAAGTGATTTATAATTTAAAAATTTTATAATTTTCAATAAAAAAAAAAAAAAAAATTAACTTAACTTTTCCATTTATGATTCAAAAAATTTTCGAAGGACCATGAACGATATTTACGGGTCGCAAATATAAATATTAAATAGTTAATAAAGCTGACTATTAATTGAATTTTATTCACAAAGGTAAAAGGATATTTTAACTTTGTGACCGCAAATCACAGGGAGTTGTAACTTGAGGGAGAGTTGTACTGCAACGCGAATAACCTTTATATAAATTCAAAGTCACTAGAGTATATGACTATATATAATTTCTATTGTGTTTTTGGGGAACTAGCTCATAGGAGCAGGGGAGTTCCAATACGAGTTTGAATTAGGGAGTTAATCCAATGAATGTTATTTAATAAAAATATCTTCAATTCTACTTTTCCAACTTACATGGTTTGTTTGTAAATCCAGAATAAAAACCGAATACAGGATATTTGATTGTTGAGATTAGAAATTTATTCACAATTCAAAATATATCCAAATACCAAAAAGGGTAATACAAAATCCGTAATATGTCTTGCTGTGAGCAGCTGGAAAGAGAAAGTGAGCACGAAATGAATTTACATTTTTTAACCATAAGCTACGGTTCCAATTTCCACCTCGGCTTACAGGAAGCATAATAAAAAATATGATAAATGTCATTTAAATACAGTCAATATTCTATAAAACAACGCAGTGTTGTAATTTTAATAAAATACGATAGTTAAATAAGATAATTCACAATAATATTTCAATGATAATTATGGCGATATTACATTATAATCAAAAAATGAAAGTTGTTAATAAATACAATGAGATCGAAAATAAAATACAATAGAAATAAAAAAGAAAAACGTTGGGACAGCATATCTATGTTGAACAATTAGAATTTTAGGTGCAAATAAGAGAAATTAACACTGAGAATTTTTATGATTTTTTTCAATTTTTTTACGATTATATATTCCCTTATTCAAGTAATAAAGGACAATGCCAAATTTCAAATTCAAAGAGCCTGAGTTTAAACAAGTTTATTTTCTTTATTAATTGTAAATTAAAATTATTTGTTAAATGTTTTCAAACAAACTTTGTATTTTTTCACCACGTTTGGCAATACCAGCTTTATACTAGATGGTATGTTTTCAGGCTCACCTAGCAATAAATCATAATATTCTCTCATGAATATGTGTTAGGAATCCTTTGACATATTGCTGAGGCATTAGTTTGCAGTTCCCGAAATATGCACGCAAATTACAAGCGATCTTTCCCGTCCACTTGATATTGCCCATTCTAGATTTTGACCGACCATATCTTACAACTAAAAAATAGGTTTGACTAAGCCAAAATCTTGTTATGTCCATCCGTCTGTCTTTATGTAAATGTAAGACAGTTTGAAGATTCGATTCTGAGTAATCTAATATTTTAAGGTCATTGCGATAAAATGATTTGAAAAGTTACAACACTTTAAGTTCAATCTTGGTTATTAAAAAATTGATCTTTGTGTGACAATAGAAGAGGTTTTGTATAAAAAAAAACTTTAAATTACAATTTTAACACTATCTTATTAACCATCACACCGCTGTGCACCGTCCCTTAGAGCAAACGAGGTTGCAAAAATCAAAATTTTCATGTGCGCCGACGAAGTTTTGAATAAACCCATGTTATAGGAAACTTTTCAACGATTTCAAATATGCTACTCTTAATAATATCACATTTTTAGTTTAGATTATATATAATATAATATATAAAAAACACACAATTTTTAGTCAATTTGTTGCGATTTCAGGTGTAATATCACGAAAAATAGGTAGCGAATCGCCTTATTTTTTATTTGCGTTGATTGATGTATTTACTAAATGTATAATGATAAAAAAAATTAACTGTTGGCTTTGTGTTTCTCTTTGTAAACCACTATTTTTCAACTTTGACGGAAAATAAAAAAAATTTATATTTTTCTATATTTGCCATGTTTGCAAAACATGTTCTTTGATTATTTCTTTACATAATTCAAAAGGTTTTATCTGCCAGTACGTGCCCGTTTGGCTTCTAGAGGTAAAAAAGTTTAAAAAGACATGGTTGCAGAAATTGTATGGCGTGCATCCCTTACATGTTTTGACTGACAGTAGTTTGATCTAATAGTTTGAAAATTGCATTTTAAGTCGGTTGTCTACCTGTAAGCCTCTGCCAAAGTCTACTCCCAATATTCTGTTACAGAAACAGGATGCACAAAAACTACTCATTGAAATTCCCAGGTACGCACCTAACTTAAAAATTACATTGGAGTACAAATGGTCAAGAACAATATTGACTTGTGGTCCCTCCAGGTATTCACAAATCTTATTTAGACAAGAGCATAATATCAGAATTGCATAATTCAGCCTAAATCCATATGTATGCAGGGAACAGGTAAATTTTTAGGCATGGTAGCATAAGTCTATATATTGCAAAATAAGCATAATGCCTGGATTAGTCTATGACTGAAAGTTGGCGCAACAAGTACTGAAACCATGGCGTTAAACAATTTAAAATTATTTGAACTGTTTAGAAGGTCAACCACACCAAAGTTTTTCACGGAAGCTGCTTTAGAAGAACTTGATAGCATATACGGAAATATTGAGGGAAGCGAAATTATAAAAAATAATTTTTATCTGATATATGCAAATATTAAGGCAAAATGGGTGAAATGTAAACGAAACATTCAGAACTTCAACTCCAAATACCAGGACTGGCTTAATGAAGACACCATCCTGGATATATTGGCAGTAGATAAACCCACCACATCAACCAGAGGAAGGCCAAAAAAAGTATTGAGGAGTGTTCAATTTTCACAAGAAAGAGGAAACTTGCCGATGCCACCAATGGCTCGACCACGAAGCATTTATCGGACGCGCTGTCTATTAAATATACAAAGGATAGTGAAAGAGTTAGGTCGCAGATTACAAAATCTGTTGCTGATGCAAGCCCACTGCGACTAAAAAGGATTAAGGAAAGCATTCCCACGCCCAAAAACGCACACATTAAAAAGTATGATTCCGAAGAAGCCTTGGCCTTGTTTCTGGACTTACAACTTTCCAAAGAAAAACATAAGATACTACGGGCATCCTTGATGCGACACGGGGCTGACTTTTTACCAGGATACAATCATATTACGCAAGCCAAAATAAATTCACGACCACTGCATACGGAGTTTACGGAAGTCTCTGTGAAAGCCAATCTGAAGGATCTCATGGGCCATACAGCAAAACGGTTGTTGGAGAGTCTTCCTGAAAATGAGGTGAAAATTCTTCCTGAGAAACTGACATTGATCAGCAAGTGGGGCTGGATCATCCGGACAAAGCGTTTATAAGCAAAGGATATCTTCCGATGACGCTACAATATCGGACGGAAATATGTTTATGGCATCTGTTGTTCCTTTGCGGCTAAAATCTTATGTTTCCCTACACTGGAAAAATCCACGTCCGTCATCAGTACATTACTGCCGACCAATAATGTTTCAGTTTGCAAGGGAATCGGCAGAACTCATAAGGACCACGGTGAAGTACATTGAAGAACAAATAAGCAAGATTAAGCCTACAAAGCTGCAAATTGGAGAAGGAAAATATATTGAATGCAATTACGAGTTCCACCTGACCATGGTTGACGGAAAAGTCGTAAACGAACTGACAGGAACAACCTTAACATTGCCATGCCCGATTTGCAAAAAGAGTCAGAAGAACTTTGGTAATTTAAACGATTCTACCAACGAGGAGAATTACGAATATGGAATGTCACCATTGCACGCAAGGATAAGGTGTATGGAGTTCTTGCTAAAACTGGCGTATACCCTACCACAAGAGGAGGAAAACTTCGATGAAAATATATCAATAAAGGATAAGGAAAAGATCAGAAAGAAGCAAATACAGGATGCTTTTTTTAAACAAGTTGGACTAAAAGTAGACTGCCCCAAGCACGGATAAGGTAACTCAAACGATGGAAACACTTCTAGGAGATTTTTTGAAAATGATGAGGCAGTAACTAGAATCACTGGAATTGACAATCAAATCGTGAAAAGATTGGGAATGATCTTGAATGTTTTAAACTGCAAAGAAAATGTCAATTCTACAAAATATGGAGAATATGCATCGAAAACTGCATCTCTTTTAGCAGAAATGTATCCATAAAATATTGGCGCATGGCAAAGATATAATTGAGTACCAGTCTTTGCCAATTGGAGAGCTTTCTGAAGAAGCACAGGAGTCTCTTAACAAATTTTATAAAAAATATAGATTGCAGAACACATTTAAAGCATCAAGGGTAAGGCAAAATGAGGACTCTTCAACATGTTGGCAGCATCTTCCGATCCGTTTATTTCTTCCCTGTGGCATGTGAAGTCACGAATAGAGTTAGAAAATTATTATAGTTTAGAAATGATTAGTCTTTTAGATATACCTTCTCTTACGAATTGTGATGAATATTTTTCAGAAAATTTAAAAAATAAATTTAAAAAAGAAGTAATTTTTTTTTAATTTGTTGGGTTATAATTTAAAACATAAAAACCTAAAAAAAAAAATATTTGTTTATTTATTTATTTATTAATTACATAATATAATTATTGCAACTAATATACAGGAGTGCTAGCAACAGTGGCTTTCGACTCGAAATTAAAATATAAACTTAAATTTGTTTTTGTAGACTATTTATGAATTTATAAATTAATTTTATATTATTAAGACATATATTTTTTAAGAGATCTGATGGTATATTTGAACCAAATATTGCGCTCCTGGAAGAGCTGTAGGAGATGCATTCGTCTAAGATATGGATGGCGTTAAGGTCTGTGTTGCAGGTAGAACAAAGTGGAGCTGAGGATTTTTCAATTAGATGTTTGTGAGAGAATTTGCAGTGCCCAATACGGAGGCGAACGATTGTATTGGCTTCTCTTCGGGTGCAGTTTTTTGGGTATATAGGCCTGATACCTAGAGGATTCATAATTTTGTAGTTGTGCTGATAGGTGTCCCATTTGTGTTTGACATCTTCAAATAGGATGTTATGTAGTTAGTTAAGTCACTTAATTCCCAAGTGGGGTATTTTAACAATGGCCTACGTTTAGCCTCTTCGGCTGCGAAATCGGCGAGTTCATTACAAAGTATGCCAACGTGGGATGGTACCCACATTATTTTAATTTTGTTTGAAAATTGGATGCAAAGATTTCGGATTTCGTTTATTAGTGGAGAGTCGTAGGAGGAGTTTTTGACAGCGAGAATTGAAGATAGACTGTCGGTGCAGATGATGTGTTTCGATTCCGTGTTAACTGCAAATGAAATAGCAGCAAGTATTGCAAATGCCTCTGCTGTAAAATTGGAACAATATTTCTCTAAAATGCCAGTGTTAATGGTGTTACCATCTACGACTACTGCTGCAAAAGTTGTGAAATTACTACATTTAGATCCATCTGTGAATAGTAACTTCCAGTTGTATTCCAGAAGGTCATCAGTTAAGTTTCTGAAGATTTGTTTATAAACTTGTGGTGGAGTTGTTGTTTTTGGTAGGTTGCTCATTGACAATATAAAGATTGATTTATCCAGAAGCCATGGGGGCTACGACGGATAGTTAATTTCTATTGGTCGCGTATCTAATCCGATTGAACGAGCGAGCTTTAAACATCTGATTATAGTGGATTCCGGCCTAGGGGTTCGAGTATTGTTGTTAGCTTTTTTGACTTCCTGGGATAGTAGTTTATTTCGACATATTAAAAGCTTTGGGACTAGTTTGGATGTTAGATACGAAGTACGATTTTCTATAGATGGCATACCAGCTTCCGCCAATCTATTGGTTATAGGACTTGTACGGAAGGCACCGATGCTGAGTCGAACTGCTGCATTGTATGGACCTTGGATTAATTTTATATATGAGGGGGCGCACCATCCATATATTGGTAGTGCGTACTCAATTTTAGATAGCATAATTGCCCGGGTTATATTTATCATTGTTGAAATATGAATCCTGAAGTTTTTCGAAGTGAGGTACTTAATAATGTTTAGTCTCGAATTTAAGTTTTTTCTCAACATTAAACAGTGTTCTTTAAATGTGAAACTTTTATCAAAGATGATCCCGAGGATACGTAATTTGTCAACCCGTTTTATTTTTATATTGTTCTATTCAACGTCAATAGTGTTGCAATTGTTTTTTTTTTTTACAAATGTGGAGTAGTCTACATTTATCGATAGATAATTTTGCTCCAGATGTTAAGCCCCAATCCATAATTTTTTTTTAACCTTTTTTCTTTAACCTTATTGTTGTCTCGGATTTTTGTGAAAATTACAGCATCGTCGGCATACATGGCGTGTTCAATCTGTTTTTCACTGGATAGTATCTGACTAAATTGGTTAAAGGCAACGATAAATAGGACAACGGAGAGAGGAGAGCCTTGGGGAATTCCGTTATGTAGAGGTAGGGTGGAAGAAAATTGACCATTGATCTGTGTTTTGATTTTTCTGTTGGTTAAAAAACTCTTGATAACAGAGAACATGTTTTTACCAATTTTCCAGTCGGTGAGTTGTTGTAGGATTACATGAGTGCCAATCTTTTCGAAAGGTTTTTCAAAAATCAGTGGAAAGTAGGCTAATGTGATTTCTAGTTGATAATGCTTTTGATATATAGTGCTGAAGATATAGGAGGACGTCATCTGTACCTTGTTTTTTCATAAAAGCCACCTGGTTGGGGGTGACGAAGTTATTGACCTTCAAGAACCACATTAATCGCCTGGCTACTATTTTTCTAAGATTTTACTGATACATGGTAAGAGTGCTACTTGTTGGGTTTTGGGATTGGGATGACCACAGCAGTTTTCCAATCTTGTGGAAAAACATCGGATGAGAAAATGTTATTGTATAATCCGAGCAGTAGTTTTTTAGTAGGGATGGAGAGATTTTTCAACATAGAGTATGATTTACGGTCTTGACCTGGAGCTTTGCCCTTTGCTGAACTTAGTGCGTTTTCGAGTTCTATAAAGTTGATTGGGTTTTCAATTTTACTGGCATATTTGTTAACGGTTTGGGGATTGTAGATATAATTCGCGTAAATAAGTTTATTTTGTTGAAAGATTGTAGAGAAGTATTTGGTTTCAGATTGTTCTGACCAATGTTTTGTAAAGCAGTTAGCTATATCAGTGGGGGTTGAAAGAATAGTATCACCTGATGTTAGGTGACTTATGTTGTTTGCACAATATCCACTAGTTAATCGTTTAATATCGTTCCAGATTCGTTGGGGAGACGAGCCGGGGTTGATATTAGATGTGAAATTTTGAAGACATACTGCTTTACTTATTTTGACTGCTCTCCTAAAAATAAATTTTTTTAAAATTTCTACAAATTTTAACTTTGATAACCCATAAGTAGGCCCCTACAAAGCGTAGCACCCTTTCCTAACGCTCACTTCATAGGCTGAATAGCTATCTATAATATGCTGTTTAAAATGTTCAATTATGTTATTCGGTTCAAAAGATATGATTTTTTTAACGAAAAAACTCAAATGGCGCCACTGTGCGTCGGGAACTAAAAACTCCTAATCTTGTCCTTAACTACGCTGGTAAAGATATTTGAATTTCATGTACTTTGTATGAAATAGTTTTCTATAAAAGTATATATCGTATGTATTTTGAATATTATGCTGCGTATTATAAGCAAAAAAACGTATATTTATAAATTTTTGCAAAACCAATTCGTGAGCAATCTGTTTGCATATATTTTCAAATTTCAAATTTCTGTTTAAATATAGTAAGTTATGCCAGATACACAAAATGTATTCCACCGAACATGGCGCGGTTCCGAGCACATAATATTATACGCAAACCACTTTTTGTGTATCCTGAGCAAAGAACAAGGAATTTTTGTTTGACTTTAGAAAACACATCTAGTTGGTCATGCTAAAGAGGGAAACTTTTCAATTGTTTGCTCAAGCTGAATAGTTTGTACATGAATGTGTATATTTTTATTATGATGTACAATATTTTTTTTGTTTATAAAATAATTTTCTTTAAACAATTTTAATTTTTCTTGTTTATAGACCGTCGTATGGTCATTTTCTGTAGCGCACATATGAAAGACTATATTTTTGTGTTTACCAAGATATGTCAACATGCATGTTCGTTCATGTATTATCATTTCAGTTGAGGTTTCGGTTAATACCATGTAATAACAACAGTAACCACAAGTGAATCATGCTAAATATATATTCATACATACAAGCAATTCACACACAATGTTGACCAATCAACCTGACGCCCACAAAAACCAAACAAGAAATCCTGGACTGATTTATATGTGTGGACATATACAAATATATACAGGTACATAAATACATTCTACATATATATGTATGTGTGTATGTATATATTTTTATACCCTATACCACTATGTGGTTTGGGTATAATGACTTTGTGCTGCTGTTTGTAACAACCAAAAATATTTGACCTAGACCCATCTTTAATTATACCGATCGAATCAGAATCACTTTTTGAGTTGATTTAACAATGTCCGTTCGTCCGTCCGTCCGTCCGTCCGTCCGTCCGTCCGTCTGTGTGTCCATGTAAACCTTGTAATCAAACTGCATGTCGCAAGTATGAATATATTTTGACGAAATTTGGTGTATAAGCTTTTACCGGCCATGGGATGAACGCTATTGAAATTGGTGTGAATCGGTCCATGTCCAGACCTAGCCCCCATACAAATTACCCCTATGAAATCGACATAAATTGCCATAAGATCCAAATTGGTATATAGATCTTACTCAAATTGGGTTTGTATGCGTTCATTACATCTATTAATGAGTAGTCCAAAAATGATCCCTTTGGCCCCATATAGAGCTGCTTCCCGATCTTCACTTAAATCTATTAAAAAACAAAAATATTGCACTGATTCTTCTCAAATTTTGTTTCTATATATTTTTGCAAAATACAAGAGACTTTACTAAACATGATCAGGATCGGTCCATTTTTGGAACTAGTCCCCATATAGATATAGCATCCGATATGAACTTTTTCATATCTGAAGCCAAAAAAAATTAATAAAAATCCCACTTAAATGTGGTTTTTGCTTATTTTCTGTGTCCAGTTAGTTGGTCCTAAGAGATAGGGTTTCTAAACGCATGGTATAGGGTATCGTATAGCCGGTCTAGACCGACTATAATTTTCTTACTTGTTATTTATGTTGCGCTAAAGGAGTTAAGCATGTATGAGTATTTATGAATTAAATTGCACATACAATACAAATGTTCACTACTTATGCTCGTATTGACTTTAAAAATGCGTAAACACACAATCATTAATATTAGTATTACTGATTTTCGTGCATACAAATGTTCATATAGATATATCAAAAGCTTAAACTAATTGAAGTCCACAAATAGTCATCACATATTTTTCTAACCATTGTAAATGTGAAAATTAGGGCTATCAACTTTTCAAAATATCATAATGGCCTTATCCATATCGTATAGAGTATGGAAAACAATTAAGAAAATTATAGTCGGTCTTCAGCAACTATACGATACCCTATACAATGCGTTTAGAGACCCTAGCTCTTAGGTGGAAATAATTGGATATAGAAACTAAGCGCATTTCCACTAAACTTTATCTTAAGGGATTTTCGGGGTCGCTGATTTCAAATCTGAATTCAAAAATTCAAAAATCGAAATGGCAGACACAAAATGGCGGACCTTGCTTCTTAAAACTAAGCGCATACATACCAAACTTTGTCTTAAGGGGTATTCGGGGTCGCTGATTTTGAATCTGAAGTCAGCAATTCAAAAATCAAAACGGCAGATACATTTACATCAGCGCTGGGCACATTTTCAATTCTCCACCATGCGTGGTGCACATCATAATGCTGCTTGCGCGACGTCGACACATGTATACTATAAACTTCTTCGTGAGCCTTTCGATCGTCAACTTTCGGCTGTGCTTTGTTCTCATTTTTAAAAATCAAATCAAATTAGTTGCTCATCAGCATTTGAACAAGAAAGACCGCACTGCGCAACTTTAAAAAATACACATAAAAAATGTTTAATGAAAAATGGGAAAATGTTTTTTTTTTTTTTAAACAACGTTGGCGACCCACAATGCATAATTTGTTATCGCATTATAAGTCGCAATGACTTATTTTGTTTGAAAAGACATTTCTTAGGTAACCATAGCAATTTTAACAATTTAGTTGAAAGCCCTTTTTTAAAATTCATGGTTGATGAAAATAATATTCTTCATCATGAAATAAACAAAAAATCTATGGTTGATAAAAGCAATGGTCGTCTTGATCATTTGCCTTTAAAAAAGGCATCGTATGCCGTAGTTTTGGCTTTAGCAAAGCAGTGCCGCCCATTTGTTAATGGAATTTTTTTCAAAACCTTACATTAGATGTTCTAAATTGTTTTGGTGAAAAATGCCAAGAAGCTATGGCACTTTGTAAAAATATTCCATTATCTCGGCGTACAGTCACACGTAGGACAGAAGATATAAGTCAATTTATCCATTCTGCAGCTTAAGGTAGACTAAAAAATTGTAAATATTTTTCGATTGCGCTGGACGAGAGCACAGATATTAATAATATTTGCCAGCTTATTATTTACACTAAAATGGTAGATGTAAATTTAATATGCTTTTAAGAAGTTCTAGATTTAGTTTCTCTTCATGGTCATGTTACGGGTCGAGTTTTGTATGACGCAATAGACTCGAAGGTTTTTTCAATTGTGGACAAGACAAAACTAAGTTCAATATGCACGGATGGAGCCAAAGTAATGAGAGGGAAAAACAAGGGTCTTTTGGGGTTTTTGCACAAAAACCAAATCTATTGCCCAGCTTTACATTGTGTAATACGTCAGCAAGCCCTTTTCTCTAAAAAATTAAGTTTGACTAGCACAATGAACATTGCTGTTAAAATTATAAACAAAATAAGAGGAGGACACAATTCACTGACTCATAGAAAATTTAAAGATTTTCTAGAAAATCTACATTCAGAGTATGGTGATCTTTTGTTTTATACAGAAGTTCGGTGGCTTAGTCGAGGCAAATGATTAGAACGACTTTTTAATTTAAGAAAAGAAACTGTCATATTTTTAAAAACAATAGCAAAACAGAACACCGCTGAGCTTATTCGTGCACTGGAAGACCCCGACTTCCTATTAGACTTGGCGTTTTTATGCGATATCACCGAAATATTAAACGAACTTAACTTAACTCTTCAAGGCAAAAATATAAAAATTTTTCAATTAGCAACCATAATACACCATTTTTATAGAAAATTGATTTTATTAACCCACCAACTCCAAAGCAATAACTTTATCAACCTAAAAAAACGTCATCAATCTTTTCAGAATTGAATGTTAAGAGTTTTGTTAAAATACAAACTTATGCCGAAATCGTCGAGTCTCTAAAGAAGAATTATGAAGGTAGGTTTCAAGATTTATAATGTATTGAAAAGCTTGTAGAATTACATGATAATCCCCTTATTTGTAAAATAGAAGAACAGGATGTCATGATATAAGAAGAGCTTAAAAAATTACGGGATGATTTTGAAATTCCTCTGGAAACTGGAGAAAAGTTTTGGGTGCACATCGATGATAACAAATATCCAAACTTAAAAAATGAAATGTACAAGCTGTAGTCAATGTTTGGCACGACATATAACTGCGAGGTGGCATCTTCCAGCCACAAAATTATTTTGAATAAGGTACGTAACAGTATATCCGACAAGCACATAGCCGTTCTATTACGCATTAAAGAGTACAGAGGAGAAATCAATTTGGATGAGTTAGCTGAACGTTAACTTTTTATACCCTATACCACTATGTGTGACTTTGTGCTGCTGTTTATAACTACCAAAAATATTTGACCTAGACCCATCTTTTATTATACCGAACGACTCAGAATCACTTCTTGAGTCGATTTAGCAATGTCCGTCTGTCCGTCTGTCCGTCCGTCCGTTTGTGTGTCCATGTAAACCTTATAATCAAACTGCAGGTCGCAAATATCAATTTATTTTGATCACATTTGGTATATAAGCCTCTAACGGTCATAGGATGCACGCTATTGAAAGCGGTGAGAAGCGGTCCATGTTCAGACCTAGCCCCCATACAAATGACCCCTATGAAATCGGCATAAATTGCCATAAGATCCAAATTATCATATAGATCTCAGTCAAATTGGGTTTGTATGTGTTTATTATATACATTGATCAATAATCCAAAAATAATACCTATAGAGCTGCTTCCCGATCGTTACTTAAATCTATCAAAAAACAAAAATATTGCACAGATTTTTCTCAAATTTGATTAGTATATAATTTTTCATAATATAAATGACTTTACCAAATATGGTCACGATCGGTCCATTTTTCAACCCAGTCCCCATATAAATATAGCATCCGATATGAACTTTTTCATATCTGCAGCTAAAAAAAAATGCCACTCAAATTTGGTTTAAGCTTATTTTCTATATCTAGTTAGACCGGAGAGATAGGGTCTCTAACCCTTGGTATAAGGTATCGTATAGTCGGGGTAGACCGACTATAATTTTCTTACTTGTTTTTTATTATTATTATTTTTTTTTTGTTATTTTTTTTAAATATTTTTTAAAATTTTTTTTATTTATTTTTTTATGTATTATTATTACAACAATTGAAACTAAACAAGTAAGAAAATTATAGTCGGTCTAGACCGACTATACGATACCCTATACCATGCGTTTAGAAACCCTATCTCTTAGGCCCAACTAACTGGACATAGAAAATAAGCAAAAACCAAATTTGAGTGGGATTTTTATTAATTTTTTTGGCTGCAGATATGAAAAAGTTCATATCGGATGCTATATCTATATGGGGACTAGGTCCAAAAATGGACCTATCCTGATAATGTTTGGTAAAGTCTCTTGTATTTTGCAAAAATATATACAAACAAAATTTGAGAAGAATCAGTGCAATATTTTTGTTTTTTATAGATTTAAGTGAAGATCGGGAAGCAGTCTATATGGGGCCAAAGGTATCATTTTTGGAGTACTCACTTATGGATGTAATGAACGAATACAAACCCAATTTGAGTAAGATCTATATGACAATTTGGATCTTATGACAATTTATGTCGATTTCATAGGGTTAATTTGTATGGGGGCTAGGTCTGAACATGAACCGATTCTCACTAATTTCAACACCGTTCATCCCATGGCCGACGAAAGCTTATATACCAAATTTCGTCAAAATATATTCTTATTTGCGACCTGCAGTTTGATTAAAAGGTTTACATGGACACACAGACGGACGGACGGACGGACGGACAGACGGACGGACATTGTTAAATCAACTCAAAAAGTGATTCTGATTCGATCGGTATAATTAAAGATGGGTCTAGGTCAAATATTTTTGGTTGTTACAAACAGCAGCACAAAGTCATTATACCCAATCCACATAGTGGTATAGGGTATAAATATACACGCTTCCACGAGCACAAATTTGTGTTTTTATACCCTATACTACTATGTGGTTTGGGTATAATGACTTTGTACTGCTGTTTGTAACAACCAAAAATATTTGACCTAGACCCATCTTTTATTATACCGAGCGACTCAGAATCACTTTCTGAGTCGATTTAACGATGTCCGTCCGTCCGTCTGTGTGTCCATGTAAATCTTGTAGTCAGGTCGCAAATATGAATATATTTTGGTATATAAGCTTCTGTCGGCCACAGGATGAACGCTGTTGAAATTGGTGAAAATCGGTCGATGTTCAGACCTAGATCCCATACAAATGACCCCTATGAAATCAACATAAATTGCCATAAGATCCAAACTCTCACATAGATCTTAGTCAAATTGGGTTTGTATATGTTTGTCATATCCATTAATCAGTAGTCCAAAAAAAGTCCCTATAAGACAATTCTTAGTCATAGGCCCCATATAGAGCTGCTTCCCGATCTTCACTTAAATCTATCAAAAAACAAAAATATTGCACAGATTTTTTCAAATTTGGTTTGTGTATATTTTTTCAAAATAAATGTGACTTTACCAAGTATGGTCAGGATCGGTCCATTTGTCGACCTAGTTCCCATATAAATATAGCACCCGATATGAACTTTTTCATATCTGCAGCCAAAAAAATTAATAACAATGGCACTCAAATTAGGTTTATGATTATTTTCTATATCCAATTAGTTGGACCGAAGAGATAGGGTCTCTAAAACATGGTTTAGGGTATCGCATAGTCGGTCTTGACCGACTATAATTTCTTACTTGTTTTTTCTCGAAATGAAATGTCAAGAATCACAAAAAAACTAAAAAATTCAAATCTACCACCCCAAATTGCCAAATTCCGGTTTAAAAGCAACTACTTCGAAAACCCGTAAAGACAAGATTTGAAGTGAATGCGTTTAATTTTGGTTTTAAGAAAAATGGTCCGCCGTTTTGCGTCCGCCATTTTGATTTTTGAAATTTTGAATTCAGATTTGAGATCAGCGAAAACCGAAAACACTTTAAGACAAAATTTAGTGGAAATGCGCTTAGGTTTGAGAAAAATGGTAAGCCATTTTGTGTCCGCCATTTTCATTTTTGAAATTTTGAATCCAGATTCGAATTCAGCGACCTCCAAAATCATTATATTACCAAATTTCTGACAAATACCGTAACACGCTCAATTTTTAAAAGTTCCAACATACAGGCATATATTTTTAACTTCTCAATTAGTTGTTCCTAAGAAAACCGGAATTAAACTTAAGTAAGGGCACAAAACGAAGCGTTTTGTTGACTTTAACGTAACTTATGTAGCAGTTAACTAATACACTAAATATAACTCTTATCTTTAAGCGTTTACTGCACTTTCAAAGAACATAAACATTGCCCTTTTTCGATTCATCAAAAAATTTCATATCAGTTAATTGGAAAACCTCAATTTCAACGGTTTCCCGGCTGCGCAAAATTTACTATATTGTTATTTTATCGTTAGAACATGATTTAGCGGTAAATTGACTATGCGATTAAAATTATTGCATGGGTTAAAACGCAGTTTAAAATTTGGTTTTTTTGCCAGCTTTTCAGTACGAATACCCCTTAGTGCAACGTTTATACTCTGGCTGATATAAGCTTGTGTACCAAATTTCATTAAACTGTTTGATTAAAGCGTTTACATGGACACACAAATTGACGGACGGACGGATATCGCTAAATCACATCAGAAAGTGATTCTCAGAAAGTGATTGCGATTCGATCGGAAATATGGGTCTATATCAACTATTTTAGTTAGTTACAAACATCAGCACAATTAAATCAATAAATTCCATATAACAGTTTTTCGTATGACAAAACTATGCTCAGAATCAATTTCTGAGTCGACTTAGCGATGTTTGACTATCTCCTAGATTGTCTGTCTGTTTGCTTGCGTGTCCATGTAAATTTAAGTCAAACCGCAAGTCACTTTTATTATTATATCTTGATGAAATTTTCTATATATGTATGCTTTTGTCAGTTGTAGGATGACGGGTATGGAAAGTAGTGAAAATCGTTCAGATTTAGCACCCTTACAAAATAGCTCTGTGAAATTGACTGATTCGGTTAAATTTGATTTATGTATGTCTCTTTCACCATTTACCCAGTAATTGGAAAAAAAAAACATGTAGGAAATTATCAGTCATAGTCCTGATCATCACTGACCGATTTTATTGAGTTTAATTTTGTTATATTAATAAAAAATCGGGAAATCGGTCTAGATCGACTATAATTATGCGCTGTATATGAACTTTAGTGGATAAATATGATGAAGTAATTTTTAATTTTAGCTCTTTTTTATGTAAAATTTAAAAGTCACAGATAAAAATTTCGAATAGGAAATGAAATCTGTAAATTTCATTACCTTTTTTCAAAAGCTTTTTCCTAAATCTAGCAAGGTTTTCATATGTGTATTTTAGACCCTGATTTGCCCGCCTAAATCAGTTATAGTATTAGAAATTTTACTTATTATAATTTTAAACAGTTTGCCAATTTAATCCGTAATGGTGAAAAACTCTCGAGGTGTTTATGCACAATTTATTAGGGGAACTTTTTTGCATACCCAAAAATTCATTTGATCTAAAAATTTTAATTTTGTTTTTACATTTTCCTACATATATGTATGAATATATTTCATTTTAACTTTATGGGGATTTAATGTTAAGTGAACCATTCTTGTATTTTTTGGTACTAAACAATATGTAATTCATGTAATTACTTTGTGGTTAAAAATAACAAACTATAAAAAGTTGTAAATTATAAAAAAAAACAAACATAAAATATTAAAACATATTATATAGTTTATTAACCAACAATTTGTTGTAATATCTGTAAATAATTTTTTGGTTAAAAAAGGTTTTAAAAATACATATGTGTAGCTTTTGAATCAGTTGAGTCAGTTTAATAATTGGTATAAAGACTTTGATTAAGAAATGGAACTCGTTTAGCATGTGTTGATACATTCATTTTAAAGGAATTACTTAATAAAAAAAAGTCTATAAAATATATAAAAACAATAAAAAAAAAAATAACTTTTTACTGTTATAAAAAAGAACAGTAAAAAGAAAACAATCCATAATATTAATAGAAGGCAGTTTCTTGTGACCGAGGTAAGTTTGTCAGCATTAATCCCACTTTGACCAAGGAACACTCATTTGAAAAGAGTTTCTCTTTTTACATTTTTTTTTTACTAAAATGCATTTAAACTTACTACTTACACATACGTAAAATTATACACTGCTGAGTGTGTGTTTATTAAATTTGTTAATGTGCAAACAAAAGCCCTGTGTAGAATTGAAAAATAAGTTTGGTCATAAACCAATAACGACAATAAGGACAAAAATAAGTTTGGATATAAACTAATAACGACAATAAGATGTGTTGAGTTATAAATTGTGTAAAATTGAATAACATACCTTCAGGGCCTTTTAAGAGAAAAAATAAAATTGCCTAGAATTTGCAATCGAATTGATAGGGCTGGGATCTGCTAGTCAAACTAAATTTTAGGATTTATACAAAATGAACTCAAATCCTTAATATTTACTAAATTAACAATAAAAGTGAAGACAACGAATTTCTGCCATTGTGTTTTTCAGTATTGCTCTCATAAAGATTTCCTTTATCAGAATTCTATTTTCTTTGAAAAAAAAAAGCGACAGTACCACTTTTTCTTAATTTATTTCCCCCAGTTTAATCAATATAGCAAATAAAATTCCATACGATAAAATTATATTAAATATTTGCATTATTTTTGAGAAATTCTTATTTGGAAAATAATTTTGTCTTTAGAAATTTTTTTCCTTCATTGAAGCACAAATATGAAAGTTTAAAAAATTATTTAATATCAGTAGCAAGTTCGTAGTATCTGTCACACTTTTACGTTTTGTTGTTGTCCCAATCTTAATAAAGTGCATTATGTTTATGTTTATGTATAATTTCAAACAAAATTCTAAGCATGCAGTACAACAGTATAAAAAAGCACAAAAACGTACTAAAATACATACACAGAAAAAAAAAAACAAAATAATGTTCGGTCTAGATATACTACACAATACGCTATGCCATTGCTTTAAGGAAAGTGTATTTAGTTCAACTTATTGGATGAAGAAAATAGCATAAATAAATTTGAGTGGAATTCTGATTAATTTCTTTGCCTGTAGAATTTAAAAAGGTCATATAGGGACTAGGTCAAATAATGGACTGATCCTGACCATATTTGGTATAGTCCCTTGTATTGGCAAAAATACATACAAACCAAATATTAAGAAAATTTGTGCAATATTTTTCTTTATTTTCTACACATTTAATTGAAAATCGGGAAGCAGCTTTTTACGGGGGCTACGACTAGGGATTATCATAGAGTGTTTCTTTTTGGGCTATTGATTAATGGGTATAATAAACACACATAAACCAAATTTGAGCCAAATCTATGTTATAATTTGGATGTTATTGCAATTCAAGTTGATCTCATAGGGGTATTTGTATGCGAACTGGGTCTGAACATGCATCGATTTGCACCAACTTAAACATCGTTTGTCTTATGGCCAAGAAAAGCTTACAAAAAAATTTCATCAAGATATATTCATAAATGCGATATCAAGCTAAATTAGAAAATCAACTAGAACACAAAGACGGACGGACGGGTAGACAGACAGACGGACGGACATCGCTCAAACGGCTCAGAAAGTGATTCTGAAAGTGATTCGTAGCTGCAAACATTAGCACAAACTCTTTAGACTACGACCACAGTGTGGTATAGGGTAAAAATACATAAGAATAAGAAATAAAGATTCTATTTTATGTGAAATTTCTTTAAGGATTACAGTGCTTTATTTAACAGTTCGTATATACTTTTCCACTTGAATTCAATATGCAAGTACAGCAACTCTAAAGCATCAATGGTATAAGTAGCTTATGGGGGTTCAATATGGTTAAACTTTATTTATTTCTTTAAAGATAATGCAATATGGGCTGTGCTGCACAAAAGAAAACTAAGGAGATATAAAGATTTTTTTTTGAGCTGCTAGGTAAACATATAGGTTAGTTTAGAATTGGCTGCCAGTAATCACACTTAGACCCTGTGGTGCATTGTGATAGAACGAGACGAACATATCGTTCCATTTTTCCCGACCGGAGAACCAGCTGGAGGTTCCTATTATAATTATCTTTTGTGATGTGGTTTTCCAGTATCTGAGAGACCATGTAGCATTCGAAATCCAAATGCTTAATGCCTATATCGAGAGAGGGACAGGCATTAACAGACAAAATGTTCGAAACCTTACATGAACTCAATTACACCCATAAATAATTAGCACAAATTTTAATAGAAATAATTCACTCTCCCTTGTTCCCTTGTGGATCCCACTTGCTATATTTCCTTTAGACAATTTTAAACTAGCATTAAGGAAGATATGCTTTATAAAAAAAATTTTTGTTAATATCTTTAGAAAATAAGCACAAAACTAAAAAATATAAATTCGAACATATTTAAATACAATACTTTGTACAAATGTAAAGGTTACTTGGGCAAAAAAAAAAATTATTTCAGTAGTACTGTTTCTACATATACGCTAAATTTCATGTCAGTATCTTGATGTTTCTGTAAACAATGATAAGTTAATTTCGTAATTTTAACAATGTCGGATTGTGCTGAACGGAGAAGTAAAATAAAATTTTATTGCAGAACGTCTTTCTTGACCGGGTTATGCCGAAAAGAAATTTTACTAGTGGTACAAACGGTTCTAATTTTTAGCTTTTTTTTTACAAATTTCAATTTCGTTCCCATTCTGGAGAAATTTGATATATGGCGATATTTTCTAACAATAGGATGAACACTGTAGAATTATACTGACAAATAGATTTCACCTTTGTTTTTCACTGGTGTAATCTGACCCAATTATTTAAGTACATTTTTGCTCTTAGATTTATTAAGAATTTCTGGAAGACTACAAAACGTATTAGAGGTAAGTCCAGTTCAATTAAGAAACTGGTTGCTAATAACCATATAGTCACTGACAGCGTCGAAATTGCCAACACTATTGCCGATCAGTTCGCTAGAGCTCACAATATCACTACCCACTTTAATAGTTCTATAGATAGAAAAGTCAACTTTGCGTAAGATCAATAGAAGTTGACGACTCGTCTAATAACAATATAGACACTTTTACCTGTTCTGATGAAGTTATATTCTTTATTAAAAATCTCAAAAACTCAAAGTCCCCTTGTTTGGATAAAATAACCAACTTGGTCCTGAAGAAACTTCCAAGTGCAGCTTACGAATTCTTGGTTAAATTTTATAATTTTTGTATTCAGAATGGCCATTTCCCAACAGGATTTGAAAAGGCGAAAGTTATTCCCATTGCTAAAAGTGGTAAGGACCCAAATATACCATCGAGCTACAGGACAATCAGTTTACTGAGCTCTCTGGATAAAATTTTGAAAAAATTATATTGGAAAGACTGAGCAATTTCGTCGATGAAAATAATCTTCTCCATAGCTGAAAATATGGAGTTAGAGCTCAGCATTCTACTACCCATCAGTAAAACGTGTAGTTTACATGGTAAAAGCCAATAAGAATAGACGTTACTCCACAGGAGTACTCTTCCTCGACATAGAAAAAGCTTTTGGCTCAATTTGGTATAATGGGCTTATATACAAGCTTCATAAATTTCACTGCCCATTACACCTAATAAAATTAATTAAAAGCTTTCTCTCTGATAGATAATTTGTAGTCGAAGTGGCCGGGGCTCGTTCAGCTGATAAATATATACCAGCTGGGGTGCCAAAGGGTTCCGTTTTATCTCCACTGCTCTATAATATTTACATTTCTGACTTCAAATTATCGGCAGGTAATGACATGGCTTTTTACGCCGACGACAGCGCGTTCATTTCACACGAAAAGGTTTCGGGTGCTATTGTAAAGCGTATGCAAAAGGCCCTTGTCTTCGCATCCAAATACTTCACCAAGTGGAAAATTAAAATTAACGAAGGATATCTCAGGCGATATTGTTTCCGTTTAATAAATCTCCTAAGAGAAAACCCTCCCTTAAATTGTTTCTAGAGGGAACGGAAATTGCTTTCTCAAAATCAATTAAATATCTTGGCATACCACTAGATGAAAAACTGACTTTCAAGGAACATTTAATAAATGTTTCTTTACGAGCAGTTCGTTGTGGTCGAACTCTGTATCCCCTTCTTAATAGAAAATCGAAACTAAGTATTAAAAACAAAATTCTTTTATACAAGTTATGTATCGGACCTATTCTTACATATGGCTGTGTTGTTTGGAAAGATTGCGCGAAAACCCACAAGAAACGTATTCAAATAATTCAAAATAAAAATCTGAAGATACTACTTAATTTACCAAGATGATTTCCCACTATAGAATTGCACAGAATGACAGGACAAAAAACTATCGAAACGTTAATTAAGGATATGACACTGGCATTCAATTATAGATGCAGAAGGTCAAATTTTGCCCATTTGAGAGGTTTACATAGCATGGACTAATTGACTCTATACAATCTGGTATAGACTCAATTAGTTCTTTTGTTTAATAAAAACCTTTCAAACCTCCCTTTTTATTTATTTTTTTTTTTTTTTTGTGGTATTATCAGGCATGTCACAGAACAAAATCGAAATCGATTTGATTCCGTATTGCCAAATCGATCGGTTTCGTTTTAGCTTCTTCAGAAATTTGTCGCTTTCATTAAATCGAAAAAAAAAAAATGAAAAAGATATTTTTGTGTATTAAATATGGCAACGTAACGAAAAATACACAGCTGATTGTTGGAAAGAAAAAGAATATAAAGCGAAATTTTAAGATTGTGTTGTGTTAAATAAATAAAATAAATAAATAAAAATATAAAAATGCCCGGCATATCCATTGTTGCAGTAGTAGAGGAACGAAACCAACATTCCGTTGAAAAATCTTTAGATGGTGGGCCAAAAGAATTTAATTTTCCTGTCAGGTCTTCCCAATGACTCTCCACAACAGCCTGATATCCCTTCACAAACCCCCTAGCTATATAATGATGGCACTCCATATATTCAAGGAAAATTTTCTCTTGTGTCGTACTGCGATGTTTTCCCCTTTAATAATAAAAAAAATTTAAAAAATTTAAAAATAAATTTTCTAATACTTACATGTTTACTCAGTAGTTTTTCTTTTTCGTTTGTTTTGCTTCGCCATTTTGCTGTCAGCGTTGTATTTTGTTAGAAAAAACAAATATTTTGCACTAAACAAAAAGTGGTTTGTATGAAATAAAAAGGTGGCAATAATTAGTTTACGACGTTTTGTATTTTTCGTCATCTAAAAATCATTTCCTTTTAAATTGGTAATAAAATTCATTTTAAAGATTGGAATGTCTATATTTTGCTAAAATTAATAAACCAATAGTTTTTTTTTATTAATTTTAAGTTGTTCTGGATAGTTTTTTGGTATCTATGCTACTTAAAATATCAATTCCACTTAAGAAATTAAAAGTGGTTTCATATCGATAACATTTGTCGGTTTACGTTTTCTGAAGAAGCCAAATACTGTTTCAATTCCACTTTCGATCGGAATTTGTTTCTGTGACATGTCTGTATATGTAGGTTTTTATACCCTATACCACTATGTGGTTTGGGTATAATGACTTTGTGCTGCTGTTTGTAACATCCAAAAATATTTGACCTACACCCATCTTTAATTATACCGATCGAATCAGAATCACTATCTGATTCGATTTAACGATGTCCGTCCGTCCGTCCGTCCGTCGGTCCGCCTGTGTGTCCATGTAAAGTTTGTTATCAAACTGCAGGTCGCAAATATGAATATATTTCGATGAAATTTGGTATTTGATCTTTTATCGGCCATGGGATAAACGCTGTTGAAATTGGTGAGAATCGGTCCATGTTCAGACCTAGCCCCCATACAAATGACCCCTATGAAATCAACATACATATATTGCCATAAGATCCAAATTATCGAACAAATCTTAGTCAAATTGGGTTTGTATGTATATATTATATCCATTAATCAGTAGTCAAGAAATGATACCTATTGGACAACTCTTAGTCATAGGCCCCATATAGAGCTGCCTCCCGATCTTCACTTAAATCTATCAAAAAACAAAAATATTGCACTGATTCTTCTCAAATTTTGTTTGTATATATTTTTGCAAAATACAAGAGACTTTACCAAATATGGTCAGGATCGGTCCATTTTTGGGCCTAGTCCTCATATAGATATAGCATCCGATATGAACTTTTTCATATCTGCAGCCAAAAAAATTTATAAAAATCCCACAAAAATTTGGTTTATGCTTATTTTCTATGTCCAGTTAGTTGGACCGAAGAGAGAGGGTCTCTTAACCATGGTATTGGGTATCGTATAGTCGGGCTAGACCGACTATAATATTCTTACTTGTTTGGTTTTGGTGATTTTTTATTTTGGCGATTTTTGAATTTGGCATTGACAATTAATGTATCAAAAGTTTCAAGACTATCGCTTTTGTATTACTTCACATTTTTATATCCTCCACTCCAGTGTGCAGAGGGTATATATAAGTTTGTCATTCCATTTGTAATGATTAGAAAAAAAAATTTGGATCCCATAAAATATATATATTTGTGGTCCTTATAACAACCGGAGTTGATATAGGGATGTCCGTCTGTCCGTCTGTGGAAATTACGATGTCGGCATCAATCGGGCACCTAGGGTGCTCGCTGATATAAAAAATGATTGACTGACATCCTGAGAAGTTTTCTATTTAAAACCGTGATTTGAATGAAGAACTAAAAAAAGTCTTGAAAAAATATAATTTTCTATGTTGTTCTTGTCACGATCACGCCCTTAATAGGATAGCTAGGGTCATTATTTTTAGCGAGAATGATTCACCAAACTCGTGGAAAGATTTTTATTTAAAAAATCATTAAAATCGGTTGAACAGGTCCAGAGAAATCTCTGAAAAAATAAAAAAAAATAAATGAAAAATATGATATTTCTATATTGTTCTTGTTGTTATTCTAAATGTTGTATTGTTGTCGTAGCTTGAATTGTTGTTTTTGTGGTCGTTGTGGTAAAAATATAATTAAAACTAACCCTTTGTAAATTTTTTTTTATCAACTCTGGTAGAACAATTTAAAAGTTTCCATTGTTTTGGCATCACTAAAAAATTTATTAGATCATTTATGTAATTGCCACGAGCCTGCGTGCAAAGTTTTAGATCGATTGGGTCCCGCGAAAGGGGTTAAAATCGATCCAAAATTTTTTCGACAAGCAGACACTACGAGTTAATATAAAGGGAGTAAAAATTCACCAGCATCTAAAGCAAATAATGCTAAAACACCTAGTTGTTAACCCTGCTGTTAGGTTAAGCCCATTTGGTCCAATTTTTGGATTGTTTCCTTTGTAATTTCTGAACGGTAGCATATAATGACTTAATTTTTTAGCTCGTGGTCTTTTTATAAAACCGTGTTATATAAAAAAATTCAAGGTTCTGACTTAAAACAGGACTGAGAAAAATAAAAAATTACGAATCTTAGGTTAAGGGACCATTTGGTTCATAGTATATTTTCATTGATTTTTTTTTACATTTATTTAAATAAAATAAGTATTTATTAGTTGGTTATATAACAATTGTCATTGCGTGATAAGCAACATGTTTTTCGCATGCTAGTTTTGCAAATAAACTTGCTGCAAATGGAGCATTTTATATCAGACTTAGATTTGCAGCAACTACAAATTCCACGCTTTTGAGCCCCTGAATTAGAAGTATTATTTGAAGAGGCCACTGAAACTATGCATGGTGATCGTATTTCAGTCAATAACTGTGCTGAGAACTCTTGTCGAGGTAATCTAGTCCGTTTCATCATATACGCGTTAGCCAGAGAAAGTGCTAGTTACCGTAAAAACTCTGGTCTCCTGCGATTCCGATCAGCTGGAGCCCATGAAATGTCGATTTCAGAATATATTATTTACGCATTCAATGCGGATATATCAAGTATGTTTGCAAATACAATGTTTGGCCATCGATTTGTTTTGCGTTTTGTGGTGTAGGAACCAACCATTTGATCAGCAGTATCTACGCCACCTAAAAGAGATGAAGTATTAGAAAATATAGGAGAACATTAAACTAACATACCTTTCGTTAAATTGTAATACGAAACAGTCTCTGGTTTTTTCTTCAATCCACTGTCATCAACTGCAACTGTCTTGTGCATTGAACTAATCAATATTGTTGCTTTGTTCTTGTGGCTGTTGTATGATACTAATGTCGTAATGCCATCGAATGCAAATGTAGAATGGTACAAAGGGAGTTTTTTGACAGTCAGCAATTTCGGAGGAATGAATGTTTTATTTTTGCGTACTGTTCCCACATATGTAAGTTTTCTTTCCTGAAGTTTTTTTTACCAACTCAAAAGTGGAAAAAAATTGCCGCCTGTTATATTTTGCTCTTTCAAGCCTTCTGTTAGTTCCAATACAACGCGTTGCCCTTGGTTCCTTTCAGGTTGTGCATTTCTAGGCTTACCAAGATACGGTTGTATTTTCCACACGTATCCTGACTTAGAGTCCACCGATAACCAAAATTTTAAACCATATTTTTCTGGTTTTGATGGCATAAACTGTCGAAAACTACATCGCCCCCTGAATGCAACAAGTTGCTCATCAATGGTGACATTTTCGTGACAATTGTAAAACTTTGGAAGAAGTTGTTCCCAACGGTCCCACAGTTCACGAACAGGAGCAAATTTATCGCAACTACGCATTTGTCGTCGACTCAAAACATCATCGAAACGGATGGCACCATTAATCATATGAAACGTATCTTCAGACATAATTGCTCGGAAAATGGGGCGACCAAATTTGGCATCAGATAAACCATGAACATCTTCATTTTTTCCACTTTCAGTAATAGATTTTATATTAGCAACTATTGTGCTGAAATAAAAAAAAACAAGATTATACATACCGACATACGCCTGCAAGAATGAGCACAGCAATATATGCGCGCAATGCGTCTTCATCAATATCTTTCCACTTGCCACCAAACTTGACCCTGCCGTACTTATTAGTATTTTCGATGATAATTCTTTCTATTGGAGGCGAAAAAAACAACAAAAAAGCTGACAGAATGTCATTGCATCTGGACACTGCAAATCGAGTTGGTCATGGTTGTGTTGGGATAATATTCTCAGGCGTAGCTCCAATAGGCTGTGGTAATGGAGTGGCACTCCAAACCATTTTTTTTTAGCAATAAAAAACGGATCAACAGAACTATCTGGAGCTAGGACGGGTTCCCGTTCAGTATCTGTTTCAGAAGAACTTGTTTTGCTATTTTCTGAAATATAACCAAATTCCGAATCGGAAATATCGGAGTCACTTTCTGCATTGAGCAGTTCTCGTATCTGATCTTCGTTCAAGTTTGCCATGTCGTAAGTAAAACACGTCTGAACTATTGAAAACAACTCACAAAATGAAACAAGCAGTACAAATATTTGTGCTTCTTTTACAACAAAAATCAAAAAGGGGGATCACACAATTGTCTTTTACATATTTAATCTATGTTGATTAAAAAAAAAAAAAAACAAAAAAGGGGAATCCCACACTTGTTTTTTACATTAGCTGTTTATGTTGAATAAAGAAAAATGCAAAAAGGGGAATTTCACAATTGTGTTTTACATTAGCTATCCTAAGTAAAGAAAGACGCAAAAAGGGGAATCCCTCAACAAATTTTTACATTAACTGTGCTGAGTAGAGATTTTCTTTGGTCACGTGATTTGCGTGGTTCACGTGAATCACGCGTGAGCGTAAGTTATTTAAATTTTACTGACGTGAGTAGTGCGTTAGTAAAGAAAAATTCGAGTGAGTGATTTATGAGAGATTATAAAATTGCTTGCGTGAGCGTGAGCCAAAATTCACTCACGCGCCCATCTCTAGAGTTGAGTAAAGCTTAAATTAATAATATTTAGGGAGAAGTGATCCAAAATAGATACAAATATAAGATTAAATAATTATTTTGTATGAATATTAAAGTATGGACCAAATGGTCCATTAACCTAATATTCGTAACTTTTTCTAACCTAACAGCAGTGTTAATAAAAAAAAACAATGTAAATTTAGTAAAAAAAAAATTTTATGTATTAATTTATTTAAAGAGAAAAACTCAAAAATAACTTTTGATGTTGTATTTTTTGTGTGTAATATTTACATATACATACATACACATATTAAATAATAGAAATAATATACATATATTCTATATATGTATGTATATCCATAATAACTGCATGTTAGAAATAAATCGGTATATTATTTTATTTACATAAAATTCTGCAATATTTTGTTGTGGGGAAAATAAATTTCTTTTCCATTAACAGAGTGTCACTTCATTTTGCTCAGCGTGACCGTGACTATGTCACAGTAGATGGCGCCACAATTTTTGTTCTAATTAGCTTTGCAATACATAGTTATTTCTATTTTAACATGAATGTCAATATTTTCGACTAGATATCATACAGAACAATGTTAAGAGTATACACGGGCTAGTCTTTTATTTCATACATTTTTTCATTATTCTTTTACAAATATGAACATAAGTTTGGCATATTAACTTTTTGTTGTCTTTACAAAATAGAGTTACCGAGTTCATCAATGAGTTTTTTGCTTTCAAAACAGTTCTACATAGTTATATAAAATTATTATTCTGCTTTACCTACAAAATATCTGTTTGCGATTACATCTAATTTTTAAAAATTGTTTATAGTTACTAAAGCATTATTATTCACATAAGTACAAAATTGCACTTTTTAAATTTTCCATTCAAATTTTAGAAAATATCAATTCTATAAACTGGAATTAAAATTTCAAATTATAAATTAGAAAATATTAATTGAATTTCAGAACATCATATCAAAAAGTCGGAAATAATAATTTTAAATTTTGAAGACATCAATTGCATCTTTAATATATAAATTTTATTCGTTAAACACAAATTGAAATTCCAAAAAAAACACCAAATATTTACGTTTACATTTAAAAAATGTTCACATTAAAAAAAATATTGGCATTGGCATAATAGCTTTTCAGTAACTTCTTTTAACGATAGTCGAATCGTTAAAAAAAAGGAAATAGCAAAATTATCAATAAAATTTTTAAACGATATTCGCTATTATTAAAGTCAGCTGTTGTTGTTATCTAAACAACAACAACCATTTTTGTGTTGTTTATTTAATCGATAAAAACTTAAATTTTTAGGTTGAAATGTCGTCATACATAAATAAAAATCATAAAATAGTGAAAATATTTTGCTTTTAAAAACTTTTTTATATAAATAAAAAAATTAAATAGCATATTCAATTCATTATATAATTTTCAAATAAATAAACAGAAATATTAGTAAAAAAAAATAAAGATATTATACGTAAACATAAAATCATCCTGTCAAACACGAAGTAATTTGTTTTTTTCCATTCTTTCAATTTAAATAAATAGAAAAGTAGATTGGTCGATTGTCGTTGAGATGTTAGTGCAAACAACAATAGCTGTCGATATATTTTGCAATTGTCGGATCGTTGAAATTTGCAGAATCGGACTACAGAAAATATTAATTTAAATTCAATGAATTTTAGAAAACCTCAAATGATACTTAAGAATTGCGAACATAAAAATTGCTACATAAATAAGCGCAATTTGATGAGAAAGTTATTTATACATGTATTATTTTTCACAATTTTTTTTTGGATGAATATTTGAAGTTTTTCAGAAAATAAAGACAACAAATTATTTTATTTAAAATGTTTGGGACATTTGGTTTTTTCCGTTTGGCATTCCTAATTTGATTATTTATTATTATAAATTTATTCTCTATGTTTTCCAAATATGGCAATATTTTAATAAAAAAATTGAGAGAGCTTTTTTCTTTTTGGTTATTATTTTGTTACCCGTCCGACCTATATGGCCGCAAGGAAGAAATATTTGGCCAGTTAAAAGAAACTATACAGCCATCTCCAATAAGCACGATTTCATGCATATAGCCACCCGACACAACCATTACTTTTGCAATGGAGGTTAGGGCGAGCTATTTAATTAGAAAAAACTAAATTAAACGAGAAGTTATGTCATATAACCGGAAACGCATGCATATAGGTATAGAACCTAAATGCATGCGGATCAGCAACCACGATGACCAAAAAGCAAACACCGAAATAAATCCGAAATAATAGAAAAGACGAAAACCAATGAAATAATGAAATAATTTAGTATTAAGTTTAACAAATTGTTTACTTTTTCAAATATTTTCTTTACATTTATTATCAATACTCAACCCGAGGTGGAGGGTATCAAAGATTCGGCACAGCCGAATTTAACACTCTTACTTGTTTTGTATAGGAGGTGCCACGCCCTGTCGCGCTTGGTGACGACCTACCGAGACTTATTGTCAGTTTGTATGGAGCAATTAACATATATGATGTTATTAAATTTTAATTTATTTCAATGCTTGCTGATATACAACATATTTCTTCATTATCATATTTTTCAGCGTTCCTGCTCTGGAGCTAGGTACATATATGTAGCTGTCCGTGACAAAAACATGGATTTTCCGAATTAAATCTGGTAACACTTAACTATTGGGCTTGAAGTTGCAATATCGTTTGGCAATTTCTCGTTTTAGCGATTTTTTTGATTTTAGCGCTTTTTTAGATTTTAGTTATTTTTGATTTTGCCCATTTTTGATTTTGAAGATTTTTGTTTTCGGAGATTTTTATTTTTCGCGCTTTTTGGTTTCGCGATTTTTTATTTTGGCGATTTTTGAATTTGGCGATTCTGCCCATATTTTCCATGACTACTGACATTGAAAATTAATATACATATCAGAACTTTCAAGACTATCGCTTTTGTAGTGCATAATATATATTTTTTTTCGTATAGGAGGTGCCACTCCCACTAAAAATTTTTATTGGACTACTCACATTAATATCTAATGGATTAATGCAAAGAATCGAGGCTTTCCCTTTTATAGTACACGAGTTATACTATATTATATAAGTACCATTTTTTGTTCGACTAATTACATAAATAACTTAAGAGTTCACGCAAAGTCGCAAGACTCTCACGTTTACAGTAGTCCAGATATATTACATTTAATAATTACTTTATATGGGGAGTGCCACGTCCATTGGCGTAATAACGTCATTTTTTTGTCCGACTACTCATATTACTATCCGATGGCTTCGTGCTAAGTGTAAAGGCTTTCCCTTTTATAGCACACCAGCTATATAAACTTTTTAAATGTACTTGGTATGAGAGGTACCACGCCCATTGATCCGATGCCGACCTTTTTTGTCCGAATACTCGCATCAATAAAGGATGACCTCAAACGAATTTGCAAAACTGTCTCTATCGTAGTACCCGAGATATATAATATTGAATTTATATTTTGTATGGGAGGCACCATGCCCACGTATCCGATTCCGCCCATTTTCGGCATAGCTGCTAACATAAATAATAGGTGACGTCGCACTAATTTGAAAGCGATCTCTGTCATAGTGCTCAAAGAATATGATATTAAAAGTTCACTTTATATGGGAGGTGTCACGCCCACGAAAAATATCAAATAATTTTTAGCCTATGTCCATTCTAAAGGACCGTTCTAAATATTGGAACCAACATTTTTAAAATCAGATAAGTAGTTACGGAGACTACCTTCCACAAACAATTAAAAAAAAACACACATTACCTCTTTATTATATTAGTACTGGTATAGATTTATAATTTTTTAGAAATTTATAATACTGCAAAAAGCTTTTTTCACATTTCCCATCTGTATTTTACATCGACAATTCGATTTGGCATTGTTGCATGTTAATATAAATATATAAAAATAACAAGTGCCCAGAAAAAAAGAATTTTGTTAAGTTACTATTCAAATAGTGCCCAAAGTTGGAGAGAAGGAACTAAAACTCCGGAATTTAACTTAGCATATAAGCATTATTATCGATGAATAGAGTGTGTAGTAATTGCTATAACAATATTTTGAATTGGTTTGATCCACAAAAAGACACTTGCATTTTGCTGGTAATCTGAGTAAAAGAACCAAAGGTTCATGTTAAGACCAGGTGCTATGCGTGCATTGATTATGCTGTTGAAACAAATAAGCGGAAGTTGAAGATAAAAGCATATGTTGCAGCTTTAGCGACCTCAATTCCGATGCCATGCTGTAATGGTGTCGGGTAAGGGTAAAGATAAGTTTTCGAAATATATTGCATAATTGTATTTCCCAACCAATAACAAGGGTTTCATATAGATTATGTTGCAAATGTCTGTAGTACGTAAGCACATTTAAATTATTTTATATTTTTGGTTCGTAATGGTCGGTGCTTGGAAAGCTTGAAGGGCTACGCTCGTCGGATTGGGGAGGTTCTTTGACCATTCTAAACCTACTACAACAACAAAAAACAGGTAAGAAAATTATAGTCGGTCAAGACCGACTATATGATACCCTATACCATCTGGGCCATCTCTCAGGCCCAACTAACTGGATATAGAAAATAAGCATAAACCAAATTTGAGTGGGATTTTTATTAATTTTTTCGGCTGCAAATATGAAAAAGTTCATATCGGATGCTATATCTATATGGGGACTAGACCCAAAAATGGACCGATCCTGACCATGTTTGGTAAAGTCTCTTGTATTTTGCAAAACTATATACAAACTAAATTTGAAAAGAATCAGTGCAATATTTTTGTTTTTTGATAGATTTAAGTGAAGATCGGGAAGCAGCTCTATATGGGGCCTATGACTAAGAGTTATCCAATAGGGATCGTTTTTGGACTACTGATTAATGGATGTAATATATACATACAAACCCAATTTGACTAAGATTTGTATGATAATTTGGATCTTATGGCAATATATGTTGACTTCATAGGGGTCATTTGTATGGGGGCTAGGTCTGGCCATGGACCGATTCTCACCAATTTCAATAGCGTTCATTCCATGGCCGATGAAAGATCAAATACCAAATTTCATCAAAATATATTCATATTTGCGAACTGCAGTTTGATTACAAGCTTTACATGGACACACAGACGGACGGACGGACGGACGGACATCGTTAAATCGAATCAGATAGTGATTCTGATTCGATCGGTATAATAAAAGATGGGTGTAGGTCAAATATTTTTGGTTGTTACAAACAGCAGCACAAAGTCATTATACCCAAACCACATAGTGGTATAGGGTATAAAAAAGAAAAGAGATACATACTCTTTCCAAGACTTTTCTTGCAAATAAAAACTTAATATAATTTAGCCAGACTATTGAACTCTACACAAGTTATCTTATTTTAATTTTTGTACTTAATAAAAATCGCTGTTTTCACAAAAACACTTATTACTTTAGGATGTTCCCTAAAATTTACTAATAAATTATCCATAATATCCGTTTACCAGTCAGCATTCCCAATTAAATTCCTTTTACTCAATAGTTTACTTTCATTCATTTCTAAAATCTGAATTATTATTATTGTTCAATACTAACAGATTTCATAACATAACCTTCTATAAAATAACCGAATATTATATAATCTAGCCGAATATTATATATCATTATCATATAAAAATATTTAAGTATAAAACGAACGCATGTAGAAATAAAAATTGTATATTTTGACTTACGAGTTGAAGTAAATTAATGTAGAATGTTATACCATATTGTTTTTCACTGTTGATTTACCTTACTGCTGTGCAGGCGATGATTTGAGCTCAAAGCATCAATGGAACTGAAATTTAAACAATATTAATATAAAAGTTCAAAATATACAAAAATTTTAGTATCTGGCGATACTAAATATTATACCATTCAACATGCTATGTATAACAAATTAAGTTTTATATAAATTCTTAATTAATCTTTACTTAATTATGGAATTGTTCAAAATTCAATTTAATTATTATCAAAATTAAAACGTATTCATAACTCAATCGATGCACTTATTCTTTAGTAACATAAAATTCAATTTGACCAACTGTAGAGTGCATGTATTGAATATGAGCATTAATAAACATTTATAAAAAAAAAAAACAAAAATTACTCTTTACATTATTTGCTAACTGCTATACTTAACATTACAATATTAAAATTTGTTGTTTCTAAAATTATGTCAAATATACTTATCAATGAAAAAAAAAGGTCTTATTAAGTTTGTTGATGACGCCACTGATGCGTTTACTCAAAACTAGTTTTTAGTGTAGAAATTCCATTCATAAATTGAACCAGCTACAGTGGTTGTCATTTATATAGAACCGCAACAATATTTTTTTTTTTTTTTTAATAATTTGATTCTTATTGGTATGATGTTAAAATAAAAATCAGATTGATTGAGATTGTAGAGAACATGATGACTTTTAATACATTCATATTTCTGCGTTCATAATTAAATCTTTCAGCGATTCAGATTCCATAAAAACCATAGGTGTTGTTGAAATTATGTACGATTTTATGATCACTTAGGTTGACTATTTAATTAATTTTTATTAAATTACCCAGGAGGTGTCTTTTTTTAAAAAAAAAATTTTTTTTGAGCGGGTTTCATATAGCTCTTGATATTTTGTTGGTTTTTCTGACTTGATGACGTGATTTGTTTTAAGTGATAATTGGCGTAAAACTTTTACATGGCCTCATATAATGGAATTTAGATTAAAACGACACATTAAAACCCTAAGAAATGTTGCACACATAAGGATTTAATAAAACGTTATATAGAGAAGAATTTCTTACCAATTAGATTGGGTTTATTGATGTAAAACCAATTTTGGGTAACACTATTTTTCTGAATCCGTCTTTGATTTGGGACTACTTGTGTCCAATATTACTTTTTTTAAATATATTATTTTTGTATATTCACACACAATAAAAAATATTAGCACTACGACTTTTATCACTTTAAGCAGATATTTTTGCTAACACCATTAACTTTATTTATTAAAAAAAAAATCACGATTCAACACGATTTTAATACAAATATTTTTAATTCAGAATTTGAGAACTTAACACGTTGAGTTACTTTTTCAGAAAAAGAAAAAAACGGAAGCTTTGTCTCTACGTCATGTACTATGTTCGTTTTGTATGACAATTGAACAACAATCGATAACACCTTTGTATGTTGTCGAAACAAAAAAAAAAAGAAACACCAAGTGAGTTGTTTACACGTCAACTCAACTTAGCAACACTAAACAATTGGCATGACATAAGTTAAAACATACGAATTCTCCTATGATTTTAAACTAAAAACATTATGTTGTGCTAATGCTGTAAGCATAGATGTAGCATAGTTTTATGTAAAATATCAGAACATTTTATGTATCATTGTACTGTACAATTTTAATGTTCATTTAATTTAATGAGAATTATTAGAAAATTCGAAAGCATTTAATTTATATAGTACTGTATAAACTTATGTTATTAAAAAAAAAACAAAAAAATATAATAATATTAATTTTACTAGCAAAACCTGTTACAATTACTAGAACAATACATTATTTTTAGGTATTTACTTATTTTAATATGCCAAAATTCCAACCTTGACCTCGGCAGGGAATGGGTTAACGTTGTTCGATTTATTCCAAATTTTTAGCATGGAAGATTTGCTCATTTGTTTCTTATATTTTAAGCGTCACATCTAAAAATTCAATACCTGAATAAATTGTTTTTTTGTTATTGTTACGTACTTCGTCAAATCTTGAGGTCTACACGTGAAGCTTGGATAGGAGAGGCATGCTGGTTTGTCTTCAGTCTGGCGTGGTTCTTTTATCCAGCTACACTGACCTACGTAACAATTGAAAAATTCTAATTCATGACTTGTATAAAAATGCCACATATAGCGTAGAAAAAAAAATCTGTTAAAATAACGTAGGTTACATAGTATTAGTTGGTGCTGACCCTCGGAGAACAATTAACCCGCCCATAGAATACGATAAAACACCTATGGCAACTCTTATGTTCTTATTAATAATTATAAGCCAATAAAATTATTGCTTTTACTTTTCAGTAATAAGGTATCAGTATGAAAGAGTGAGATCAGTAGTTAATCCGAAGTAAAATTTTGGAATAAAGGAATATACGGAAAAAAAATAAAAATAAGTATTAAGGAAAAATATAATAATTTTTAGGATGTAAGAAAATAAGAAATAAGTAATAGTATTAAGTTTTATGCATGAATTTAGTAATATTGGAAATGTACAGTGGTAGTAATAGTCTCTTTTGGAAGGTATTAAATTATTTTGTGTTGTTTTTTTCCAATTATAACCGAATAACTTATATATAGCAGGACTAAAAAAGTTAGTTATTAGAAACATAAAATAAAGTAACAAAATTTTAGTAAATAATAACCTGAAATTTATAGATATATTAGAATATATTGAGAATAGGCAATGTACTTAAATTGTTTTAGCTTTTAATAGAGCCAACAAATCGGTGATATTTCGTCTCAGTATGCTAATTTGGCTTGTCTGTAGACAGGAAAATATACGCTAGGTACAATAGGAACCTTGTAATACGTTCAGGAAAACTGACCACACTCAGAATATACCAGTTAGTTTTTTTTTTGTTCTTTCTGGTTTCAATTTAATTTTCTTGTTTATTAATTAAACTGTTTGAATATTTCTGAAAGTCCAGTTGTATGATATACGTGGTGTACTGGTTCTAGTATTTTGCAGCCACGTCACGTGCTCTTGTGGATCTTGGAGATCCTGAAGTTCTTTCTGCTTTCTTCCAAAATAGCGTTTTGTTATTTTTTTTTTTACTATTATTTAATTTTACTTGGCAAGAGTTTGTCACTTAAAGTAATACTATTACTTTAATGTAACGGGTGATTTTTTTGAGGTTAGGATTTTCATGCATTAGTATTTGACAGATCACGTGGGATTTCAGACATGGTGTCAAATAGAAAGATGCTCAGTATGCTTTGACATTTCATCATGAATAGACTTACTAACGAGCAACGCTTGCAAATCATTGAATTTTATTACCAAAATCAGTGTTCGGTTCGAAATGTGTTTCGCGCTTTACGTCCGATTTATGGTCTACATAATCGACCAAGTGAGCAAACAATTAATGCGATTGTGACCAAGTTTCGCACTCAGTTTACTTTATTGGACATTAAACCAACCACACGAATGCGTACAGTGCGTACAGAAGAGAATATTGCGTCTGTTTCTGAGAGTGTTACTGAAGACCGTGAAATGTCGATTCGTCGCCGTTCGCAGCAATTGGGTTTGTGTTATTCGACCACATGGAAGATTTTACGCAAAGATCTTGGTGTAAGACCGTATAAAATACAGCTCGTGCAAGAACTGAAGCCGAACGATCTGCCACAACGTCTAATTTTCAGTGAATGGGCCCTAGAAAAGTTGGCAGAAAATCCGCTTTTTTATCGACAAATTTTGTTCAGCGATGAGGCTCATTTCTGGTTGAATGGCTTCGTAAATAAGCAAAATTGCCGTATTTGGAGTGAAGAGCAACCAGAAGCCGTTCAAGAACTGCCCATGCATCCCGAAAAATGCACTGTTTGGTGTGGTTTGTACGCTGGTGGAATCATTGGACCGTATTTTTTCAAAGATGCTGTTGGACGCAACGTTACGGTGAATGGCGATCGCTATCGTTCGATGCTAACAAACTTTTTGTTGCCAAAAATGGAAGAACTGAACTTGGTTGACATGTGGTTTCAACAAGATGGCGCTACATGCCACACAGCTCGCGATTCTATGGCCATTTTGAGGGAAAACTTCGGAGAACAATTCATCTCAAGAAATGGACCGGTAAGTTGGCCACCAAGATCATGCGATTTGACGCCTTTAGACTATTTTTTGTGGGGCTACGTCAAGTCTAAAGTCTACAGAAATAAGCCAGCAACTATTCCAGCTTTGGAAGACAACATTTCCGAAGAAATTCGGGCTATTCCGGCCGAAATGCTCGAAAAAGTTGCCCAAAATTGGACTTTCCGAATGGACCACCTAAGACGCAGCCGCGGTCAACATTTAAATGAAATTATCTTCAAAAAGTAAATGTCATGGACCAATCTAACGTTTCAAATAAAGAACCGATGAGATTTTGCAAATTTTATGCGTTTTTTTTTAAAAAAAAGTTATCAAGCTCTTAAAAAATCACCCGTTATAAGGATGATAAATAATGTTTTGATAAACACTTTAAACTTTACGTGAACACGTTTATAGATTTATTACAAAAAAAAAAGGGAAATGAAGTTATCAAAATCATAAATCATTCCTCTTGAGGTGACCAATTAACCATATATAACTAGAAACCAAATACTCGTACCAAATACACTAAAGAGTACTTGTACTAAATAGTCACCACCAGTGTTAAAAGTAAATTCGTTATGAAATAAAAATAATCAAAAATCGTTACATTATCTTGGGTTCATATGTCATCCGAAGTCCAAATTATAGACCCCATTAGTCTATTATTTGGTCCTAAACCCTGGGCTATTAATATAAAACATAACATTTAAAAGTAGAAAACTGATAAATTTTTGATAAACTTTTGATTTAGAAAGATTACATTTACTTCATGTTTCGCAAAAATTTTATGTTTCTCGAAATCCACAAAAAATAAATCATTTTACAAAAAATTCTAACAGGGGGATTTACCTAGAAACACACAGTTAATCTCTAATACGTACTTAACTAAATGCTAAAGTGCAAGATCAATTTTTTTAATTTTTTTTAAAAGAAAATTGTTTAAACTAGAAGAAGGAGTTTTCAAAATTTTATCGAAAAAAATTAATTATTTCGTTTTCATTGCGCAATAGGTTAACAACGTGGTAATAACACAATACTTCATATCTGAGTGCTTATTAGTATAGAGACAAAAAAAAAAAAACTATGACTTTAATCAAGTTCTGAAAGTTGAAAAAAGCGCCATCAAATTTCATGACCCTGTGTTTTTGGCGTAAAATTGGTCTGGGGCATTTGCAATTTTTTGCCGAGTTTTTATTCGATTTTGAAGTTGTGTAGCTTCTTGAAAAATAATTTAATACCGAAATTGATTTATATAACAAATTGTCGCAAAAATCAGACTTTAGAACGAAATTTTAGTAATATCTGAAATAAAGTCATATTTTTCCCATATAAACACACTTGAAATATTCAATCGATATCCGGCTCGACTTTTCTTTATCCGATTGTCCCCAAACTTTACATTTATTAGTTATATATAGAAATGTAACCAACTGGGCCCCAAAATCACAATTTAAACAAGTAAGAAAATTATAGTCGGTCTAGACCGACTATACGATACCCTATACCATGCGTTTAGAGACCCTATCTCTCAGGCCCAACTAACTGGATATAGAAAATAAGCATAAACCAAATTTGAGTGGGATTTTTAATAATTTTTTCGGCTGCAGATATGAAAAAGTTCATATCGGATGCTATATCTATATGGGGACTAGGCCCAAAAATGGACCGATCCTGACCACGTTTGGTAAAGTCTCTTGTATTTTGCAAAAATATATACAAACAAAATTTGGGAAGAATCAGTGCAATATTTTTGTTTTTTGATAGATTTAAGTGTTGTTTAAGAGTTGTCCAATAGGAATCATTTTTAGACTACTGATTAACGGATGTAATATATACATACAAACCCATTTGACTAAGATTTGTATGTGATAATTGGGATCTTATGGCAATATATGTTGATTTCATAGGGGTCATTTGTATGGGGGCTGGGTCTGACAATGGACCAATTCTCACCAATTTCAATAGCGTTCATCCGATCGCCGATAAAAGATTAAATATTAAATTTCATCAAAATATATTTATATTTGCGACCTGCAGTTTGATTACAAGCTTTACATGGACACACAGACGGACGGACGGACGGACGGACGGACATTGTTAAATCAACTCAAAAAGTGATTCTGATTCGATCGGTATAATTAAAGATGGGTGTAGGTCAAATATTTTTGGTTGTTACAAACAGCAGCACAAACAGCACAAAGACATTATACCCAAACCACATAGTGGTATAGGGTATAAAAATTTCCATATAACGTAGGACCGCGCTAATGGGCGGCATCGGACCAATGAGCGTGGCACCCACCATACAAAGTAGGTATTTAAAGTCATATAGGTGGGGTACTATAATAGTGAAAGCCTAGGACTTTGTGTTAGTTTATAAGTTATCAATGTTAGTACTCGGAAAATAAATCAGATCGGGGGCCTGACACCCCTCATACAAATAATATATTATTTGTCATATATGCGAAGTACTGTACTATTAAAAGCCTTGGGACCTTGCCTGAGTTCATGGGTTATTAATGTTAGTAGTCAGACAAAATGGGCGGGATCAGACGCAAGTAAATATTTAATAACATATAATTAAAGTACTAAACTGAAAACGCCTTGGAGCTTTGTCTGACTTCATAAGTTATTAATGTCAGTAGTTGCCTAACAAACGGGTGGAATTGCAGGAATGAGCGTGGCACCTCCTATACAAAAAAATATGAAGTGCTATGAAAATGACAGTCTTGAAGCTTTTGACAAGTACATTATTTACTCGTGGTACATATGGGCGAAATCGCCAAAGTCAAAAATTGGTAAGTCCGAAAATCGCGAATAACAAAAATCGCCAAATCAAAAATTGCAAAAAACAAAAATCGCCAAAATCAAAAATCACAAAAAACATAAATCGCCAGAACCGAAAATCGCGGAGACCAAAATTCACAAAAACAAAAATCGAAAAAGCCAAAAATCGCAAAAAACAAAAATCGCCAAAAAAAAAAAAAAAAATAGCACCCAAGATTTTGCTGATATTTGTAACTACCAGAAATATTTTACCAACTTTTACCAAAGTCGATTTAGCGATGTCCGTCTGTCTGTCAGATAATTGATAACTACAAGTGGCAAATATGTAGCTATTTTAGAGAACGTTTCTGCTTTGTGGACATTTCCCTAATATCCAGATTATCTTATTAAATTTTGTATATATGTTTGTTAGACCAATTAAGCAATTACAAATTCATAACTGTTGCACTTAAATTTGGTTTCTATACCCTATCCTAAGACTCTTTCTTGAAAATTGGTATAAGGTAACCTATAGTAGGTCCGAACAATTCTAATTTTCTTACTATTATCGCTGGAAACTATCTCAGGAAAATAATAAGGTGTAGTAAGGTAGGGCTTGACCGTCAATAATTTTCTTGTTATCTTTATGTTAATCTAACGCATAGTCTACCTGAGAATTTTATTTGGCGATAACTTTTTATGTTAGTTAATTCTATTGTGACAAGCTTCGTAACCACTCGCATGTCTTTGAGAATGGCATAACACTTAATAGCCGTAAAGCATTACTCTTATGGAATTCTGTATCAGATTAGATGAGCCCTACATATTGCTTTCTTATTTACTCATCTTCGATTCTAATAAAGTATTTCAGCTTACCCATATTAAAAGCCATTTGTGCACCCTGGAGGGTTAGTAAATATAAAACAATGTTCATAAAAAACGTATGCAAAATAAATCTGAAAAATTGCTCTTAATTAAAATAGGAAATTTTAAACCGTTGTTGTAGCCATTCGCATAAAAATATTTCAAAGGCCATAAGCCAGTTTTCGTTACTTTTAAAAATTTTTTTTCTTATTTAACTGCTGGACATTTTATATCCTAAAGGTGTCTGTAATAAAAATTTATAACAGTTTCTTAAAAACTCCATTAAAAATTTTATAATTTTCTTAAACTTTAAAATAATAATAATTGTATAAATTTTTATTACACTAACTTTTCTGAGCATTTTCGTATTTTCGTTGCCTTTTTACCTTTTTTCCATTTAATATCATGCGGTTTTAATTTAAATCTTAGAAAGTTTTTTCCACCGTGCTTTGAATAAAACAAACTTAGGTATTTTTTTATATCTTCAAATTGTTATCTTTACAGCTTATGTATTTTATATCTTACATCTGAGGTACATCAACATAATCATAATTATAATATTTCGTTACACTTGATAATAAAGAAGAAAAATAACTTGGGGAAAAAAATATAAAGGAACTTGAGTTCAGAAGAAGAAGCTATAAGAATTAAAACCAACAACATAATTACTTAAATGTTTATTATCTGAAGGTGACCGAGGTTTTCGTATTTTTTTTACACAGAAAAATTTATATTTTCCTTACAGCAATGAAAAGTGAACTTTTCTGCTTTTTTACAAACAATTATATTTTAACTTTCATTACCATGCTGTGCTTAAATGTCTTTATGTCATAAAAGTTTTAAATAATTACGAAATACAACATTCAGTTACACCCTTCATCACAAGAGTGGGAATATTTGTCTTGTAATTCTGCGTGCTATACAGTGAGTTCATCGGGAACCCTCTAATGAGAGCAGTATCTAATTGCATATCGATGTTTCTGCTCTGTGGTTTGTGTGGCCTCCTGCCTGTCAGCACTAAAATTGGTAGTTCAAAATTAACAAATTGATTTCCATTCAACAAAATGTGAATTGAGTTTTAAAGAAGGGCTGCAAGCCGAAACAATTAAAGAAAAATACCTGAATGAAGCTCAAAGGTCCCTGTACTAGCACTTTTGACAGTTCACAGAGGTAGGGACGTCTAATTTAGGTGAGTACTAATGTTATTATTAAGCAAGTAAGAGTAATATATTTAATCTAGACAGTAAGATATTCCATGAACTACGAGAAAAGGTCTTAGATCGAACTTTCGCGAGGTCGTATACGCATACGGATACACATATACGCTACAGCTTCCAATAGTTTTCAGTTAACTTGAAATGAAAATTCAGTTGTTTATAACAAATGTTTTTTATTTAAAACAGATTACTGTATATAACGAAATTTTGTCAGCGTAGTTTGTTTATTTTAGCTATTTAAAAACAATAGTAGGTTCCAGCGCTCGAAGTTCGAGTGCGATTTCTAGGCAACTTTATTTTTCAACTTAGCCAATACACAAACGAACACTTTTTTGGTTTGTCATTATTGTGAATGAAGATAACAAACTCATTAAGAAACACATTACCAAATTTAATAAACACACACATAGCATATGTATAATTATACCCTATACCACTATGTGGTTTGGGTATAATGACTTTGTGCTGGTGTTTGTAACAACCAAAAATATTTGACCTACACCCATCTTTAATTATACCGATCGAATCAGAATCACTATCTGATTCGATTTAACAATGTCCGTCCGTCCGTCCGTCCGTCCGTCCGTCTGTGTGTCCATGTAAAGCTTGTAATCAAACTGCAGGTCGCAAATATCAATATATTTTGATGAAATTTGGTATTTGATCTTCTATCGGCCATGGAATGAACGCTATTGAAATTGGTGAGAATCGGTCCATGTTCAGACGGAGCCCCCATACAAATGACCCCTATGAAATCAACATATATTGCCATAAGACCCAAATTATCATACAAATCTTAGTCAAATTGGGTTTGTATGTATATGTTACATCCATTAATCAGTAGTCCAAAAATGATCCCTATTGGACAACTCTTAGTCATAGGCCCCATATAGAGCTGCTTCCCGATCTTCACTTAAATCTATCAAAAAACAAAAATATTGCACGGCTTCCTTTCAACTTTGGTTTGTATATATTTTTTCAAAGTATAAGTGACTTACCGATCGACTCAGAATCACTTTTTGAGTTGAAATAGCAATTTCCGTCCGTCCGTCCGTCCGTCTGTGTGTCCATGTAAAGCTTGTAATCAAAGTACAGGTCGGAAATATGTATGTATTTTGATGAAATTTGGTATGTAAGCTTCCACCGGCCATGGGATGAACGCTGTTGAAACTGGTGAGAATCGGTCCATGTGCAGACCTAGCCTCCATACAAGTGAACCCTATGAAATCGACATAAATTGCCATAAGTTCCAAATTATCATATAGATCTCAGTTAAATTGGGTTTGTATGTGTTTATTACATGCATTAATCAGTAGTTCAAAAATACTCCCTACAGGAAAATTCTTAGTCATAGGCCCCATATAGAGCTGCTTCCCGATCTTCACTTAAATCTATCAAAAAACAAAAATATTGCACAGATTTTTCTAAAATTTGGTTTGTATATATTTTTTCAAAGTATAAGTGACTTTACCAAATATGGTCAGGATCGGTCCATTTTTCGACCTAGTCCCCATTTAAATATAGTGTCCGATATGAACTTTTTCATATCTGCAGCGAAAACAATTAATAAAAATGCCACTCAAATTTGGTTTATGCATATATGCTATATCCAATTAGTTGGACTGAAGAGATAGGGTCTCTTAACCATGGTATAGGGTATCGTATAGTCGGGCTAGACCGACTAAGAAATACCTTTCAAACAATATACAAAACAAAACGTCGGTAACAAAAATTCGCCTAGCCTGTTAGTATTATAGATACTACTTGTAACATTTATTTTAACTGCTTTTTAGCTTCCTCTTGCAATTGTAAATAATATTCTTATTAAATTTTTAAAACTTTGTTTTAGCTCATATTCTCTGTCTGTCTGTCTATCGTGGGGCAATCCCATTCCCCCCTATCGAATAGGTCTGAGACTTGTCCCATAGTCTTGTTGTGACTACAGATTAATTTTGGGTTAGTCAAGCACAGTCACGCATAGTCACACACGCACAGTTACGGAGTGATTCCAACCCCATTTCCCCTCATCCAATCATTCTGAAACTAGGTCCATAGACTTGCTGTGACTAAAGAATAGTTTTAAAATTGTCACGAAAAGTCACGCACAGTCATGGAGAGAATTCGAAACATATTTCCCGTCATCAAACCGATCTAAAACTTGGTACACCACTTGTTGTGAACAACAGATTAACTTTGCTTAAGTACAGTCACGGAGATATTAAAACCTATTATCCGATCGATTTGAAACGGAGATATTAAAACCTATTATCCGATCGATTTGAAACTCAATGTGATACTTTTATATATATTAGCAATAAAACCATCACACATCAGACTTCAAAATTTTATGCATAAGGATACAAAGGGTTTTAATAAAAGATTTTGTTGTTATAGGTTAGGTTACTTTCTTCTTTAACTGTTAATTTAAATACTATTTTATTTCAACTCAAATTATGTATATGAACCTGAATGATGGCGTATACATGTTGCACAGATGTTCATAAGCATTGTCGTAAATTTGCTTTTATAATATAAATAAGCAAAAAAATTATAGTCGGTTTAGAACATATCCCAATTAATTGACATTGTTAGTAGTTTTGTTGTAATATATCATGTATTTATTTTAGGTCTTACTAGCTAAATAGGAAAAAGTTCATATCGGATGATATATTTATATGGGAACTTGGTCGAAAAATGTACGGATATAGATTACATTTGGTAAAGTCATTTGTAGTTTGCAGAAACATGTGTAAACGAAATTTTAAAAATAGCTGTGCAATATTTTTGTTTTTTGACAGACTTAAGTGAAGATCTGGAGCAGGTTTATATGGGGGGCTATGACTGAAAATTGCCCTATAGGGCAATGTAATATATCTTGTATTTAAATGTAATGTGAAAATTGTAAGTTTTAATGTTTTTGGTAAAATCTTTGTGTAATAATATGATGTTTTTTATAACTAAATAGATTTTGTCCCAGAAGAAATCGACAAAAAATCGAAGAAACGTCGGGAAAAATTGTAATGAAATTGAAGTTTTAATTACAACAAGAAATTTTAAGTCTTACTAGCTAAATAAAAATAAATGAAATACACAGACCCAATTTGACTGATATCTATGTAATAATTTTGATTTTATAACCATTTAAGTCGATATTAGGGGTAACTTGTACGGGGACTAGGTCTGAACATAAACTGATTTTCACCACTTCCAATAAGGTTAATCCTATGGCCGATAGAAGCTTATATCGGTATAATAAAAGATGGGTCTAGGTCAAATATTTTAGGCAGTTACTAACAGCAGCACAAAGTCGTTATACCCAAACCACATAGTGGTATAGGGTATAATAAAGGATCTGCCAAATAACTTTTTTTTTTTGAAAATGCTATAAAAAAAACTACTGAATATTATCTCAAATTTCTTTTTTATTTGAAAGCACAATCCCTCCGGTTAATAATGGAAAATAACTTCATTCAAATGGCTGGCTTGGCTGGCCATGCAGTAGCCTACACGATCGGTCCAATTTTTAAGCACATTATCGATTGTGTACAGCTGTATTTCACCAATGGCTTCACGAATGTTGTCCTTTAAAGCGTCAATTGTATGTGGCTTGTTGGCGTAACACTTATCTTTGAGGGCACCCCACAAATAATAGTCCACCGGTGTCAAATCGCAGCTCCGAGGTGGCCAAATGGCATCAGCTTTGCGGCTGATAATGCGATCTTCAAAAGAAGTAAGAAAATTATAGTCGGTCTAGACCGACTATATGATACCCTATACCATGCGTTTAGAGACCCTATCTCTCAGGACCAACTAACTGGATATAGAAAATAAGCATAAACCAAATTTGAGTGGGATTTTAATTATTTTTTTTGGCTGCAGGTAGGAAAAAGTTCATATCGGATGCTACATCTATATGGTGACTAGGTACAAAAATGGACCGATCCTGACCATGTTTGGTAAAGTCTCTTGTATTTTGCAAAAATATATACAAACAAAATTTGAGAAGAATCAGTGCAATATTTTTGTTTTTTGATAGATTTAAGTAAAGATCGGGAAGCAGCTCTATATGGGGCCTATGACTAAGAGTTATCCAATAGGGATCATTTTTGGACTACTGATTAGTGGATGCAATATATATATACAAACCCAATTTGACTAAGATTTGTATGATAATTTGGATCTTATGGCAATATGGGGTCATTTGTATGGGGGCTAGGTCTGAACATAGACCGATTCTCACCAATTTCAATAGCGTTCATCCCATGGACGACAAAAAATCAAATACCAAATTTCATCAAAATACATTCATATTTGCGACCTGCAGTTTGATTACAAGCTTTACATGGACACACAGACGGACGGACGGACGGACGGACGGACATCGTTAAATCGAATCAGATAGTGATTCTGATTCGATCGGTATAATTAAAGGTCAAATATTTTTGGTTGTTACAAACTGCAGCACAAAGTCATTATAGCCAAACCACATAGTGGTATAGGGTATAAACAGGGCGCAAAACATCGAGTGTAGCTTCGGCTGTGTGGCACGTAGCGCCGTCCTGTTGAAACCAAATGTTGCCAATATCCTGCTCTTCAATTTTTGTGAACATATTTTCGTTCAACGTGGCCCGATAACGATCGCCATTGACTGTAACGGCCACTCCTTGCTCATTTTCGAAGAAAAATGGCCCAATTATGCCTCTGGACCAAAATCCGCACCAAACAGTGACTCGTTTTGGGTGTATTGGCTTTTCAATGTATGCGTTTGTAACAACCAAAAATATTTGACCTACACCCATCTTTAATTATACCGATCGAATCAGAATCACTATCTGATTCGATTTAACGATGTCCGTCCGTCCGTCCGTCCGTCCGTCCGTCCGTCTGTGTGTCCATGTAAAGCTTGTAATCAAACTGCAGGTCGCAAATATGAATATGTTTTGACGAAATTTGGTATTTCATCTTTTATCGGCCATGGGATCACCGCTATTGAAATTGGTGAGAATCGGTTCATGTTCAGACCTAGCCCCCATACAAATGACTCCTATGAAATCAACATATATTGCCATAAGATCCAAATTATCATACAAATCTTAGTCAAATTGGGTTTGTATGTATATATTACATCCATTAATCAGTAGTCCAAAAATGATCCATATTGGACAACTCTTAGTCATAGGCCCCATATAGAGCTGCTTCCCGATCTTCACTTAAATCTATCAAAAAACAAAAATGTTGCACAGATTTTTCTCAAATTTGGTTTGTATATATTTTTTCAAAGTATAAGTGACTTTACCTAATATGGTCAGGATCGGTCCATTTTTCGCCCTAGTCCCCATTTGAATATAGTATCTGATATGAACTCTTTCATATCTGCGGCGAAAAAAATTAATAAAAATGCCACTCAAATTTGGTTTATGCATATTTGCTATATCTAATTAGTTGGACTGAAGAGATAGGGTCTCTTAACCATGGTATAGGGTATCGTATAGTCGGGCTAGACCGACTATAATTTTCTTACTTGTTTTATTTTGTGTTACCACAAAATCTAATAGTGAAAACTCCTTTTTAATATGTTAAAAAATTTTATTCGCTATGTTTCCAAATATGGCAATATTGTTTACAAAAAAATTGAGAGAGATTTTTTTTTTTTGGTTATTATTTTGTTGCTCCATCCGAGCTATACGGCCGTAATGAACAATTATTTAGCCAATTAAAAGAATCTATACAGCCATCTCCAATTAGCACGATTAAACGCGTAAAGCCACTCTACACAACCACTGCCTTCGCAATGGAGGTTAGGGTGAGCTATTTAATTTCCAAAAACTTAAACTAAATCAAACGAGGTTATGTCATATAACCGAAAACGAATTCATATAAGCGTATAACTTAAATGAATGCCGATCAGCAACTACGATGATAAAAAAGCAAACACCGAAACGTGTTTTTTTTATCCGAAATAGAAAAGATGAAAACGATCTTTCCTCGTTGGAACGCGAATTAACAATGTGAGAGAGCTTTATAGACCAGATTTTGAAATAAACAAAAATCATCTGTTAAACGGATCAACCCAAAGAATTTTCTGAAATAATTTGGTATTAAGTTTAATAAATTGTTTATTTTTTCAAATTTTTTGTTTACATTTATTATCAATACTCAAACCGAGGTGGAGGGTATCAAAGATTCGGCACAGCCGAATTTAACACTCTTACTTGTTTATAGTACTCCAGTTATGTGCCTCTGCGGAAAATTTTCCGAAAACAATTTCCCAAATACAATTTCCCGAAAACAATTGCCCGAAAAAACAATTCCCCGAAATCAATTTCCCGAAAACAATTTCCCGAAATTACAATTTTCCGAAATTACAATTTCCCGAAAACAATTTCCCGAAATTACAATATCCCGAAATTACAATTTCCCGAAAACAATTTCCCGAAAACAATTTCCCGAAAACAATTTCCCAAAATTACAATTTCCCTATTTTTAGTTTACGACTTCCCATATATTCTTGATTTCCCCAAAAAAAAAAACTTGCTGCATACGATTTCTCGAAAAAACAATTTCGGCGCCCTTCCTCTGCCATCCTCCCTCGTCATCCGGACCTATTTATTGGAGTGTCATACGCTTATTTTTTCATTGTGATTTTGAACACTTCGATATTCAGACCTCCCGACGGATAACGCTCACTGCTAAAGAAAAAATCGTTAATGAGCTGAAAGATCTTGCCCGGACCACTACATCAGGTGGTCATGAACTGATTGCTCGCGCTTCGGCCGGAATTTCTGATGGTATTGTTTCGGAAATGCCATCAACAAGCTACTTGAAGAAATAGTAATTTCGGGAATTGTAGATTCGGGAAATTGTGTTCGGGAAATTGTATTTCGGGAAATTGTAATTTTGGGAAATTGTATTTTCGGGAATTTACGTTCGGAAGATTGTAATTTCGGGAAATTGTTTACGGGAAATTGTTTTCGGGAAATTGTTTTCGGGAAATTGTTTTCGGGAAATTGTTTTCGGACAATTTTCCGCAAATCAGTTGTATGAGATTATATATTAACTTTTTATGGGCGGTGTTAGGCCCGCTGCTCCGATCACATCCACTTTTTGTTTAGCTAATCAAATGACTAACTTGTGGCCTCGCGCTAATTTCCAAGGCTCTCACTCTTACTACAGATATATCGAGGGATTATATTCAAAAAGTGCTATTGACAGTGCATTTGACAGCAATATTAATTTTTGGTTGCAAACTGCTCTCTGATATAACTGTCAAATATAATATTAATTTAGATATCATAAATGATTAATACGACTATTTCTTAATAGATTTTGTAGCAAATCTATCGGAAAATACATTCAGATCTTATTAATAAATTGGTTTTACACTCTCTCTTTTGTAAGGGTGTGCCACACCCATTGCTCAGATCCCACCCATTTTTTCGAACTACTCACATTAATAATAGGTGGCCTCACACCAATTTCCCAAGCTCTCCCCGTCATAGCTCTCAATATATATGGTATTAAAAATGCACGTTGCATGGAGGTGAGGTGCCATTCCCACTAAAATTTTTTTTTTTGTTTTTTTTTTTATTTATTAAATTCCATTTTTATTTGCAATCTATCCAAGGACATTAAACAATATTGATAAATTAAGTTAATACATATATATGTAGTTCCATTGAGCTACATAACCATTTGTAAAACAAGTAAGAAAATTATAGTCTGTCTAGACCGACTATACGATACCCTATACCATGCGTTTAGAGACCCTATCTCTCAGGCCCAACTAACTGGATATAGAAAATAAGCAAAAACCAAATTTGAGTGGGATTTTTTTTATTTTTTTCGGCTGCAGATATGAAAAAGTTCATATCGGATGTTATATCTATACGGGGACTAGGCCCAAAAATTGACCGATCCTGATCATGTTTGGTAAGGTCTCTTGTATTTTGCAAAAATATATAAAAACAAAATTTGAGAAGAATCAGTGCAATATTTTTGTTTTTTGATAGATTTAAGTGAAGATCGAGAAGCAGCTCTATATGGTGCCTATGACTAAGAGTTGTCCAATAGGGATCATTAATCAGTAGTCCAAAAATGGCAAAATTATGGCAATATATGTTGATTTCATAGGGGTCATTTGTATGGGGGCTAGGTGTGAACATGGACCGATTCTCACCAATTTCAATAGCGTTCATCCAATGGTCGATGAAAGATTAAATATCAAATTTCATCAAAATATATTCATATTTGCGACCTGCAGCTTGATTACAAGCTTTACATGGACACACAGACGGACGGATATCGTTAAATCGAATCAGATAGTGATTCTGATTCGATCGGTATAATTAAAGATGGGTGTAGGTCAAATATTTTTCGTTGTTACAAACAGCAGTACAAAGTCATTATACCCAAACCACATAGTGGTATAGGGTATAAAAAGGAAAGAATAACAAATCTATACAATTATTTATATACATACATATTTACAATTTGATTTTACTAGTTTCTGAATGGCAAATCTAGTACATGTATACGTTTTAATCTTCTTGTCTCATGAGAATCGTCTAAGAGCGAAATAGCCAGAGGATTTGTGTGATTACTTAATCTTTGAAGATACTTTTCGCTGAAAGTTCGGATTACTTCTTTTACTGTGCCTATTTTGAGATCTTTAAGAATAGCTTTGTTTGTGATGAACCATGGAGCATTTGTAATTAGTCTTAAGGTTTTAGACTGGAATGTTTCAAGAATTTCAACAATAGATATACTCGAAGTACCCTACAACTGAATACACATAGTTCCAAACTGGTTTCAATATGATCTTATAAATTCCTAATTTGTTTTCTATGTTTAATTTTGATTTTGGCCCTATTAGCCAGTTCAATTTGCGTGTTTTCACCATTAGATGATATTTTTTTAGCTTTTATATGTGCTTTCCATGTAAGACGCCTGTCTAACGTCATTTGTAGGTATTTTACGGTGTCTATTTTAGATATAACATCGCCGTTGATCGTTATTGCAGGACAGTCACCTCTTCTTAACGCAAATGTGATGTGTTGGGATTTATCAGTATTTACTTTTATGTTCCATTTAGAAAACCATTTTTCAAGGATACACTACTGCTTGTACGAATAGTGAAACTTCGTTTTTACACTGACTGGTTCCAACTATTGCAGTGTCATCTGCGTATGTAGCTACTGTGACATCGTTGGTGATTGGCACGTCTGCTGTAAAAATTGTGTATAGAATTGGGCTCATTACACTACCTTGTGGGATTCCAGCGTTGATTTCGAATATATTCGATCGTTCATCATTAACCTTCTCATAAAAATATCTTTGTGAAAGATACCATTTAAAGAAAAAGTAGAATGGGGCCGGTAAGACTTTCTTAATCTTAAAGAGTAATCCTTTATGCCATACTTTGTCGAACACCTGTTGGATATCGAGGAAAATTGCAGAACAGAACCGTTTGTTCTCAAGACTATCGGCAGGATCGCCATATAGTGTAGGTGGGACGCCAGCTAGGATCACCAAATATTATAAAAATCGCTGGACCGTTATATAATGTATGCCTTGTAGCAATCTACGTACATAGTGGCATTTAAATTTAATATAGTGTATGTATGGGGGCAGGATCGCCATATAGTGTATGAGGGGGCAGGGTCGCCATATAGTGTTAGCTTGGCAGGATCGCCATATAGTGTATGACGGTGTACAAAAGGACACTAAGATTGGGTGAGAACCGGACCAATCTCAGGAGGAATTTTGTCAAGTGCTTTCCTCAAAGCAGTTCCCGCGTGCACGCTAGATGCACTTTTTTAATGTTTTACAGAGATAGCACGTAGGCAGATTATGCCAATGTTTGAACCCTTTGGCAGAATATGCCAGTAAAAAGAGAAAATCTCTGTTTGGTTTTAATTATAACCCTTTCAAATCAGAATTATAATTGATTTATTTATTTTAAAATGCTGGTCTTTTATATCATTATAATTTAATATTTTTACTTAATTTAAATAATAGTCTTCTCTTTTCTTTACATTCGCATATTACAAATTCATTGATTTTGAACGTTGGGCTCAATAGCCAATCAGAAAACGTTCAATAATCAATTTAAAATTTTCCCCTCAAAATTTGAGTGACATTCCTATTTGTCATGGGTTATTGACACAATTTGAATTTTCACAAATTTGTCATTTTGCATTCCAGTGATATTTAATTACACAATAATTTATTGTTTTGTAATTCAACCCTTTACCGAAGGTTAGTGTACTTTGTGGTATGTGTTGAATAAAAAGAAAAGATATGCAAAAAAAATAAATAAATGTAAACAACTAATTACAAATAAATATGTGCATGTGCATATAGTAAACAAAAATAAACAAAAAAATATAAACAAATAAAGATGAATAAATGAAATAAATAAAGATAAATGAAGATGTGTGTAACATCATCACACCCCTACACTTAAGATGAAATTTATGGGTTTTAGAAAATTCATGAATTTCATTACTTAAAATAAAAATGTTATTTTTGTTTCTCTTAAACTTAGTGGTTATTCTAATTTTGTTTTTGTGATATAATATTATATATAAAAAAATGTAATAAGTAATTTCTATATCTATGTATTAACAATATAAATAAGTAAGTTTACTATGTGCTCTTATATGTAGTAATTAACAATCTATACAATTTTACATTTTCATTTACGTTTATATAATTTTAAAGTATTATTATGATATAATTTTATGTTTCCTTTTACATCTAAGATTGAATTTTCATTTTATATCTATTAAATTTCTCCTTTACATTTCATATTAATTACATCAATCGAAACATGTATAACTTCATGTGGTCAATGACATGGCAATTTTCATCTTTTATTTTAAAAATAATTATTTTCTTTTCGAAATTACGATAAATTTTTAGTCATCTATTCTATGTCGCGTGGTGTGTCCTTTTGATTCTTTAAAATTTTCGAGGATTTTCCCTCATTATTTTCTCATATTCTATCTTATCTTTCGGGGTTCGTTACATAACATATACTCACATACTTTTCGTCACTTTTCCATTATAGTGCGAATTTATTATTTCATTTATATTTTCTAGATCATAGCTATCATTATATCTTTCATTGCGACCTTTGTCTACAATGATTATCAAATCATTTATTTCCTTTATATATTAGATGTCAGTTTCTTCACGTCGAAATCTGGATTTCGCAGAATTATCACTGTATCTTATTATATCAGGCACGTAGTTTCTCCATTATCGAATCTAGTTTCGATGGATTATCACTACTTCATAAACGCGCAAATTTATTGATTCATTTTATGCCCCTATTATATATTCCTTATATCATTTCCTTTCAATTATTTCCTGATGTACACACACCGATCTTGGAGTGAACATTTCCAATAGGCGCTGCCATCTCTATCGTCTGTCCTAGTTCGTCAGTCATCACCAGCGTTTTTATTATCTCTTTTATTATGTTTATCTTCTTTTAAAATTTCCTGTTTTATTTCCATTGTCTTTATTTTCTTTTATAAAAAGTCTTTCCTTTATTTTCACCATTGTCATTGCCAAAAAAAAAATGTTGTTAACAATATTTCATATACATAAATTTTCTTAATTGGTTTAACATATTATATTCAATTTTCATTTAATTATATTATGATTTTGATATTAATTCCATAATAATGTTTTGTATTGTCCATTTTTTAAAATATTTGTATTTTATTTTCTACAGTTTTCTCTTTGTCTAATTGCGCTATTACTTTAATATAACAATTTTGTTGTGATAACTTTACATTATTATTTTAGTTAAAAAAAAATTTTTTGTTGTTGTATTTTTTTTTAATTGATTTAATTTTTTTTTTTTTTAGTTTTGCAATTTCCTATGTCTCCAATTTTCCGATTTCTCAATCATTAACTTAGTTTCTATATCCCTCGTCGTGGGATTTCTAACGTCTTCGATGGTTGGAGCTCTTTTCATCCCTATAAACTTCCACCATCCTATTAACCATTTTAACTTCTCTTCTTCTGTTAGATTATCGTCATCATATAACAATTTTTGCTGCTCTTTCCGTTCATCCATTTCTATGCTGATTCTAACTCTGTTCTTTGTAGGCATCTATATAGTGGTGTAGGTGTTTACAGGATCGGTGTTTGCAGGATCGGTGTTTGCAGGATCGGTGTTTGCAGGATCGCCATATAGTGTAAAAGGCAGGATCGCCATATAGTGTAGGTGGGACGCCAGCTAGGATCACCAAATATTAAAAAAATCGCTGGACCGTTATATAATGTATGCCTTGTAGCAATCTACGTACATAGTGGGATTTAAATTTAATATAGTGTATGTATGGGGGCAGGATCGCCATATAGTGTATGAGGGGGCAGGGTCGCCATATAGTGTTAGCTTGGCAGGATCGCCATATAGTGTATGACGGTGTACAAAAGGACACTAAGATTGGGTGAGAACCGGACCAATCTCAGGAGGAATTTTGTCAAGTGCTTTCCTCAAAGCAGTTCCCGCGTGCACGCTAGATGCACTTTTTTAATGTTTTACAGAGATAGCACGTAGGCAGATTATGCCAATGTTTGAACCCTTTGGCAGAATATGCCAGTAAAAAGAGAAAATCTCTGTTTGGTTTTAATTATAACCCTTTCAAATCAGAATTATAATTGATTTATTTATTTTAAAATGCTGGTCTTTTATATCATTATAATTTAATATTTTTACTTAATTTAAATAATAGTCTTCTCTTTTCTTTACATTCGCATATTACAAATTCATTGATTTTGAACGTTGGGCTCAATAGCCAATCAGAAAACGTTCAATAATCAATTTAAAATTTTCCCCTCAAAATTTGAGTGACATTCCTATTTGTCATGGGTTATTGACACAATTTGAATTTTCACAAATTTGTCATTTTGCATTCCAGTGATATTTAATTACACAATAATTTATTGTTTTGTAATTCAACCCTTTACCGAAGGTTAGTGTACTTTGTGGTATGTGTTGAATAAAAAGAAAAGATATGCAAAAAAAATAAATAAATGTAAACAACTAATTACAAATAAATATGTGCATGTGCATATAGTAAACAAAAATAAACAAAAAAATATAAACAAATAAAGATGAATAAATGAAATAAATAAAGATAAATGAAGATGTGTGTAACATCATCACAATTAACAATACGGTGACATTGTTCGGGAGTAGCATGTTTATGTCGAAACCCGTACTGATGGTTTGGAATTATGTTTAGTTTCTCTAATACTGGCAATAAACCTTTTAGAAATATTTTTCAAATATTTTAGAGAATATTGTAAGTAAACTTATTGGTCTGTATGATGAGACTATCTTCCCGGGTTTGCTTGGTTTCAAAATCATGATTATTTCCGCACATTTCCACTGTGTTGGAAAATGGTCCAATCTCAATATTGAATTTTTAATTTGTGATTGCACTTCATTCGGTGAGAAGTGCAATGTCGGTAAATCCATTTGACATAGTGCATCTAAAAACCTGAGTATTTCATCGTTTTCTTCATTACTATTTAGATTATGTTGTTGGGATGTATTTTTCAAGGGGTTAACAAATGCATCTGATGTACTTTTATCGGACCTACACTATGTACCATAATCACTTTTGATTACTGGCCTTTTTAAATATTTGGTAGACTTCCATAAAAGGTGTTCGTCATATTTGCAGTAATTTATTGTTTCAATAAAATCGGCAGTAGCTTTGTTATACCCTATACCACTATGTGGTTTGGGTATAATGACTTTGTGCTGCTGTTTGTAACAACCAAAAATATTTGACCTAGACCCATCTTTAATTATACCGATCGAATCAGAATCACTTTCTGAGTTGATTTAACAATGTCCGTCCGTCCGTCCGTCCGTCTGTGTGTCCATGTAAAGCTTGTAATCAAACTGCAGGTCGTAAATAGGAATATATTTTGATGAAATTTGGTATATAAGCTTTTATCGGCCATGGGATGAACGCTATTGAAATTGGTGAGAATCGGTCCATGTTCAGACCTAGCCCCCATACAAAATACCCATATGAAATCGACATAAATTGCCATAAGATCCAAATTGTCATATAGATCTTACTCAAATTGGGTTTGTATGCGTTCATTACATCCACTAATGAGCAGTCCAAAAATGATCCCTTTGACCCCATATAGAGCTGCTTCCCGATCTTTACTTAAATCTATTAAAAACAAAAATAATGCACTGATTCTTCTCAAATTTTGTTTGTATATATTTTTGTAAAATACAAGAGACTTTACCAAACTTGATCAGGATTGGTCCATTTTTGGACCTAGTCCCCATATAGATATAGCATCCGATATGAACTTTTTCATATCTGCAGCCAAAAAAATTAATAAAAATCCCACTCAAATTTGGTTTTTGCTTATTTTCTACGTCCAGTTAGTTGGGACTAAGAGATATGGTTTCTAAACGCATGGTATATGGCATCGTATAGTCGGTCCAGACCGACTATAATTTTCTTACTTGTTTAGAGTTGAAATAAAGGGTGATTTGTTAAGAGCTATAGGAAAGTTTTCAAAAAAAAAAAAAAAACACATAAAATTCAGAAAAATGTATGAAATCTTTATTTGAATCGATAGTACGGTCCAAATAATTTAATGTTTGAAGATTATTTCATGCAAATGTTAACCGTGACTGCGCCTCAAATGGTCCATCCGCTTAGTCCAATTTTAGCATACCCTTTCCAACATTTCGACCGGTATCTCGCGAATAAATGCTTCAATGTTGTCTTCCAATGCGTCAATTGAAGCGGGATTGTCTGGGGACATAGCCCCACAAAAAATAGTCTAAAGGCGTTAAATCGCACGACCTACGTGGCCAATTGACCGGTCCCGAACGTGAAATAAAATGTTCACCGAACTCGCCTCTCAATAAGTCCATTGTTGCTCGTGCTGTGTGGCATGTGGCACCGTCTTGTTGAATCAACATGTCATGCAAGTCAAGCTCTTGCATTTAGGGCAAAAAAAAGTTGGATATCATCTCTCGGTAGCGCTTACCATTCACAGTTATGTTACGATTCGGCGACGAATCGATAATTGATGGTCATCACTAACACTGGCCGATACAGCTGCGATATTTTTTTCAGTTCGCACTCTACGCAAGCGTGTTGGTAGTTTAATGTCAAAAAATGTAAATTTGGTGCGAAATTTAGTCACAGTAGCCCGAATAGCCGCTTCAGTGGGTCGATTAAACTGACCATAAAATGGAAGAAGCGTGGGATGAACTTTCTTAACAGAGCACGCATTTTGATAATAAAATTCAATAACTTGCAAGCGTTGTTCGTTTGTAAGACGATTCATGGTTAAATTATAGACCAAACTGAAGATGTTTGACAATGAAACAAAGCACGAAACGTGCGTCAGCTGTTTAAACCAGTGTTGCCAAAAATATAATAGCTAAAAAATCACCCTTTATAAGCTTCATGAATGTTATTTGTTAATTGTTCAACAGCATCATCAAGCTCTTTACCAGATTTTATACGAGTGTTCAGGTTAATATTTTCATCAAGATAGTATTGAAATGTTTCAATATTAGTGTGGCAATTAACTATGTTATTGTAGTTTGACTTTGAGTTCACACAAGTACTATAACTTATTAGAATAGGTGTATGATCAGAGCTCAAGTCATTAAGGTGTTGAATTTGTAAGCGGTGATTTGGGATTCCCGCATACACTGCAAAATCCATCAAGTCGGGCACCTTCCTCGGATCAGAAGGCCAATACGTTGGTGTACCTGTAGACAGAACAGAGTAGTTTTTGCTACTTATGCATTTATATAATTCTCTTCCCTTTGGATTTGAATAAATAAAAATAAAAATATCAAAAAATTTATTACCAGCCGAATTGCGATGAAGTTAATAATTGAATTTTTGGCTTATTAAAATATCAATTATGTTGTTTTAACAGGAAAAAATGGATCAAAATAGAAAACGGTTAGCTGGTTCTCAATGACTGTTGGCACAAAATTCTTAAACTATAGAACAATTCGGCTGGGAATTTTTATACCCTATACCACTACTTTGTGCTGATGTTTGTAACTACCAAAAATATTTGACCTGGACTCATCTTTTATTAAACCAATCGACTCGGAATCAATTTCGGAGTCGATTTAATGATGTCCGTCCATCCGTACGTCCGTCTTTCCATCCGTCTGTGTATCCATGTAGACCTTATGATCAAACTACGGGTCGAAAATATGAATATACTTCGATGAAATTAGGTATATAAGTTTATATCATGCCTAGATCTAGTCCCCCATACAAATGAAACCTGTAATATATACGCCTGAGACATTATTTTTAAAATTTGTTAACTTTCTATGGGTATTTATCACCACATCCCATGAATTTGGAATGTGACGGTTTTTGTATCTTACAAACTTATGTCTCCAACATTCGTGGTATGGCGTATTTTATATTCGGCCTGGCCATTACTTAGATTCCTATTCTTTTTTTTCAAGAACTTTGTCACAATAATTGGATTTTTACTAACATTTATTTTTCAAACAGCTTATCGTTGATTCCCCCCCTTATTTTAAGATATAGAGAATCAAAGGTTAATTTGTATCAATTTGAAGATAATTGAATTGATGAGACTTAACAATTTGTCAAAATTGAGAACAATTTTATAAATAGTACTTGTCTTTTCATTTGCTTGGTTATATAACATATTAAACAAACAATATTATTTAATTTATTTTATCTATAAAACTTATAGCTTGGATATTTCATAAAGTGTGAAATTATCACGTAGCACTTATGAAATATAAAGAATATCTAACAATACGTACTTATGCTGAAAATGACGGAAAAAAGGAGGGAGTTTTTTCTTTAAATGTCTTTTGCAGCAGCACTATTCAACAACAGTAGTAAGAGAAAAAATGGCAAAAAGGGCAATATACGCAATATAGAAACTCTTAAACCACATACGAGTGGATGCTTAAGGCACCAGCTTAAGGAGTTATCTTTGTGTACAATATCAGCTTTGTTCCTTTTTATGATGTTATCTGAATTTTATTTCCTTTAAAAATAATTCTTGGTTATTTTACAATACAACTCAAATACACTCGACTAGTCTATACATACGTACTATAGAATATTGTTACAAATAAAAGGAAAAATAATTCATATAATGTTGTATGGAATACAGTGTATCTAGTACATGTAACTACACTCTCTTATACAAATAAGCTGACCAACTATTCTGCAGTTGGCTTTTACCGCCTTAAATTCTGATTCCGATTTTTAGTGTTTTCGAAACATTTAATTTTTACTCGAAATTCGGGTGAAAATTCTAGGAAATTTTTTTTTTTTTCATTTCATAAGGCCCTAAGGTATGCTAATCAATTCTAGCCGATTCACAATTCAACACTTTTTATACATCGGTTATTGTCGATATTGTTCAGGTCCAAAATTATTTTTAAATTCAACACAATTGTTATTGTGAATGAAGAAAACAAACTTACAAACACATTAACATATTTAATAAACATAGCATTGTATAATTTTATGTATGTATTAATAGCAAATTTAAGTGAATTTTATTAAAAAAAAAAGTAAAAATTTTAAAATCTGTAAATCTCGTGGTTAACTAAGAATAAATACCTTTCATATAAGATACGTCTGGTAAAAATCGGGAGAAAACTGTTTAACAAAGAATCGGTCACAAGAAATCGTTTCACATATTAATATTATTGTTTGCACAAGTGTTTATTGCCGTTTTCTTTTCTGACAAAAAACGTCGCACTTTATTTGCACTTCCTTCGAAAAGTGTATTTTTTGTATATTTTGAATTAAGAGCAACCTTATCTTATACATCAATCGAAAGGTCTTAAAGTAAATCGCAAAAAAATAGAGCCATTGACTTCTTTTAAGTTTTAGTGTGAGAATATTTCCCCATTGTCCCCCATTTTTTAATATTTTCATTGTCCCCCATTTTTTAAAATACTCTTTTCGAAAAATGTGCAAAGAAAGTGCGACATTTTTTTTGTCAGAAATGAAAACGGCATTAGATTTGTAATATTTTGTGATCCTGCTTTGATAATATGATGCATCGTTTTTGGGAATAAATACAAAAGAAAATAAAATGCTTTTGTTTTTTTTGCATTTTTTATCTTTTTTTTTTTACAAAAAGCAATGTTTTAGCACAGAGACATCTGGAAATCGAATTTACGCTATCTAATATGAAAAGATTTACATATAGGATCAAAATTCTGGTCACATTCTGATTTTCTTACAAAAACTTAAAAATAACAAATAAAATAAACGACATATCGAAAAGAAGCTAATGAAAGTTTTACTTACTCTGACTGAATGTACACTGTTCGCCGCAACAAATGGGATCGTTTAAACCCAGGCTACTTCAAGCCAGCTGGGAAGCATGGCGGCAGATCAATTATGTTTTGGATATGTTTCTCTGGTTTGGGCATTGGAGCCTTCCGCGAAAACAATATTTTAATGGACAGTTTAAATATAAAGACATTCTTACTAATTCAAACACCTGGTCGGCCCAATCACATAGTTTGTACCTTATTAAGAACATATTTGGCATTTTAAAGCGGCGGGTAGCTGGCCACTTATAAGCAGCCTTGAGAAGAAGCGCTGGAAACTGAGTGGAAAACAATATTATTTAATCCGTGCCACGTAGATGCCGCGAAGTTATAAAAAACGACGGATTATTCATTTACTATTGTATAGTATTAACTGTTGTTTTTGTTTTGTCCAACTGAAATAGTACCATTTTCAGTTTTTCCTTTTTATTTGCAATGTTATAAAGAGCATGAAATGATAAAGAAGATTTTAGAAAAACTACAATAAAATGCTTACAAATACAATAAAGTTCAATAGTGATTTTGGTTGCTTTTATTCTGACCAACACTGTCTATACGATCACTAGGTGAAAAAATCGTCCGATCCTGACCATATAGGAACATGTTGTCACAAAGTTACAGAAAAATCGTGCAATATTTTTGTTTTTGATAGGTTTATGTGAAGATCGAGAAGCAGAAATGTCCTACTGATTAATGGATATAATCAAAATGCACAAACCTAATTTGACCGCGATCTATGTTATAACTTGGATTTTATGGCTATTAAAATTTATCTCATAGCGGTCATTTGTATGGGGACTAGGACTCAACATGATTATATGTCAAATTTCGTCATAATATATTCATATTTGCGACGCGACCTGTAGTTTGACCATGGACACTCAGGCAGACAGAGGGACAGGCAGAATCTTGGACGAAAGTACATCGTTGGATCGACTCAGAATGTGATTTGGTCAGTATAATTAAAGGTCGGTTACAAATATCAGCACAAAATCATTATCTATATATATGAAAATCAAACGCTGTGTGTTAGACCATCTAAAGCTAGAGAACTGCTTTACCGATCTACAAACCCATATATGCGTTGGAAAGGTGTGCTTTCACTGGTGGTTTAAAAAGAAAGAACATGAAAAAATAGCAACGCATGTGCCTTTTTCGATTGTGTGTTTTTCCCATAGAAAATGTATGAAATCATAATGGAATTTATTTTTATTTGTTTTTGTCGCAGGTGCGGTAACTGATAATAAGTTAAGAGTATCGATTAATTTTTGGACGCAACGAATACACATTTTGCATTGCCATAAGTTTTTGCATCAATACACTGTTGATAAGTATGCAAAAATTGAAACTGAACATTTAAATAACATCTAAAATAATAAACCAAAAATCCCTTCAGAAGAATACAATGATGCGTATCCTAATGATATTGGAAATATGGTGATTTTACAACCGTCATGTTGGTGGACCACGACATATGCATGAATACGCGAAAAGTGTAATGTGCTATGTGTGTCATTATGGAAGACCTGATTTTTTATAACTTTCAAGTTCCATCCATAATGGTAAGAAGTTAAAGAACATTTATTTGAAGGTCAAGAGCCGGCAGACCGACACGATATAACTGCACGTGTATTTAATGGATATGTTGATAAAATTAAAAACACATGGTTAAGTAAATATGTAAGATGAAATGTGTACAAAAATTATCCAAAAGCATTAGTTTTTGGAACTATTACTGGAAGTGTTGGGTATCCAAAATCCAAACGATCTGCACAAGATAATGGTAGATCAACAACAGTCAAAGTGGGAACACACAAAATTTTAAGGCGCACATTAAAGCAATTTAGTTGAAGCGATCAAATATAACGGGTGATTTTTTTGAGGTTAGGATTTTCATGCATTAGTATTTGACAGATCACGTGGGATTTCAGACATGGTGTCAAAGAGAAAGATGCTCAGTATGCTTTGACATTTCATCATGAATAGACTTACTAACGAGCAACGCTTGCAAATCATTGAATTTTATTACCAAAATCAGTGTTCGGTTCGAAATGTGTTTCGCGCTTTACGTCCGATTTATGGTCTACATAATCGACCAAGTGAGCAAACAATTAATGCGATTGTGACCAAGTTTCGCACTCAGTTTACTTTATTGGACATTAAACCAACCACACGAATGCGTACAGTGCGTACAGAAGAGAATATTGCGTCTGTTTCTGAGAGTGTTACTGAAGACCGTGAAATGTCGATTCGTCGCCGTTCGCAGCAATTGGGTTTGTGTTATTCGACCACATGGAAGATTTTACGCAAAGATCTTGGTGTAAAACCGTATAAAATACAGCTCGTGCAAGAACTGAAGCCGAACGATCTGCCACAACGTCTAATTTTCAGTGAATGGGCCCTAGAAAAGTTGGCAGAAAATCCGCTTTTTTATCGACAAATTTTGTTCAGCGATGAGGCTCATTTCTGGTTGAATGGCTTCGTAAATAAGCAAAATTGCCGTATTTGGAGTGAAGAGCAACCAGAAGCCGTTCAAGAACTGCCCATGCATCCCGAAAAATGCACTGTTTGGTGTGGTTTGTACGCTGGTGGAATCATTGGACCGTATTTTTTCAAAGATGCTGTTGGACGCAACGTTACGGTGAATGGCGATCGCTATCGTTCGATGCTAACAAACTTTTTGTTGCCAAAAATGGAAGAACTGAACTTGGTTGACATGTGGTTTCAACAAGATGGCGCTACATGCCACACAGCTCGCGATTCTATGGCCATTTTGAGGGAAAACTTCGGAGAACAATTCATCTCAAGAAATGGACCGGTAAGTTGGCCACCAAGATCATGCGATTTGACGCCTTTAGACTATTTTTTGTGGGGCTACGTCAAGTCTAAAGTCTACAGAAATAAGCCAGCAACTATTCCAGCTTTGGAAGACAACATTTCCGAAGAAATTCGGGCTATTCCGGCCGAAATGCTCGAAAAAGTTGCCCAAAATTGGACTTTCCGAATGGACCACCTAAGACGCAGCCGCGGTCAACATTTAAATGAAATTATCTTCAAAAAGTAAATGTCATGGACCAATCTAACGTTTCAAATAAAGAACCGATGAGATTTTGCAAATTTTATGCGTTTTTTTTTAAAAAAAAGTTATCAAGCTCTTAAAAAATCACCCGTTATTAGTAAATATATCACATCAGCAGTTGTGCAGCAGTAAGGCGTATACTTTATTTTGCAATGCATGAAAAATACCCGACCGATCAATAATTAGCTGCTCATTTGTAAAATGGTCGGCGTATTTGATTTAATGAACAAACTTCAGCACAAAGAGCAATTGCGTCACCAAATGAAACATTTTTTTTTTTTAAATTGTGCCAAGAAGATTCATTTGCAAGAGCATTTCTATATGCTCAGGGTCCATTATATTATACTCTGAATGCACCCAAAAAAGGAATTTCAACGACGAAAGCAAGGCAAAACTATTCAAGATCATCCAAATATGTTTGAAACTGATGATTTAGGTCGATGTGACTCAGTTCACCCACATAATAATTGTGTTCATTATACCCTATACCACTATGTGGTTTGGTTATAATGACTTTGTGCTGCTGTTTGTAACAACCAAAAATATTTGACCCAGACCCATCTTTAATTATACCGATCGAATCAGAATCACTTTCTGAGTTGATTTAACAATGTCCGTCCGTCCGTCCGTCCGTCCGTCCGTCTGTGTGTCCCTGTAAAGCTTGTAATCAAACTGCAGGTCGCAAATATGAATATATTTTGATGAAATTTGGCATATAAGCTTTCATCGGACATGGGATGAACGCTGTTGAAATTGGTGAGAATCGGTCCATGTTCAGACCTAGCCCCCATACAAATTACCCATATGAAATCGACATAAATTGCCATAAGATTCAAACTGTCATATAGATCTTACCCAAATTGGATTTGTATGCGTTCATTACATCCACTAATGAGTAGTGCAAAAATGATCCCTTTGACCCCATATAGAGCTGCTTCCCGATCTTCACTTAAATCTATTAAAAAACAAAAATATTGCACTGATTCTTCTCAAATTTTGTTTGTACATATTATTACAAAATACAAGAGACTTTACCAAACATGATCAGGATCGGTCCATTTTTGGACCTAGTCAATTTATAGATATAGCATCCGATATGAACTTTTTTCATATCTGCAGCCAAAAAAATTAATAAAAATCCCACTCAAATTTAGTTTTTGCTTATTTTCAATGTCCAGTTAGTTGGGCCTAAGAGATAGGGTTTCTAAACGCATGGTATAGGGTATCGTATAGTCGGTCTAGACCGACTATAATTTTCTTAATTGTTTTAGTTTGCTTTTGATTATATATATATAAAAATTTATTTACTTTCAATGTACATTACAATTTAATAACGTTGGTCTCAGCGCCGAGAAGGCATTATTGGGATGAGCTGGCAATAATATATTACATAATTATGTACAAAATAAAATTTAACTTTACATATTTACATTAGAAATTCAAAATTATAGCTTATTTACAGAAGAAGCGTTTCAAGGTTTTGGTACAATAATTCTTTAAGATTTAATTTAAAAATTGAAATTCTATTTGTTGCTCTCAAACTTGCTGGTAGATTAATATATTTAGAAATTCCGCTGTGTTCGATACATTGCTCCGTGGTTTCTAGTCTACACCTTGCCATCCTAAGGTTCTGTTGATTTCTTGTATTAAAAGCAGATTGGTTCAAAACAAAGTTTTTAGTATGATACCCTATGTTATGCAATGACTTATATATGTACATAAGTACCTGATACTCATATAATCCATGGATCGGTAATATTGTCTTGCAAATATCACTATATAGAGAGATTGTTGAAAATTCAATTGTTAAATTATAAACTATTTTCAATGCTTTATTTTGCATCCTTTGCAGAGTTTTTAGAACCGTTGTATTTTTATAACCATATATCATAGTCATGTAATTTAAATGGCTTTGTATCATAGCTTGATATAACATAAGTTTGGCTTTCTGATTGAGCTTGTATTTCATCGTATATAATATGCCAATAGCTGGAGCTATCTTCGATTTGACTTCGGATATATGCAAATCCCAAGAAAGATTACTTTGTAATGTTATTCCTAAGTACCTTACAGCATGTGTTTCATTAATTATATTAGCATCAACATAAATGTTAAAATTTGTGTTTATTGAGTTAGAATGCGGCCTAAACCGAACCAACTTTATTTTGTCTGCATTAAGTACTAATTTGTTCAACCGAGCAAACTCAAAAATCAGGGAAACATCCCGTTCCATATATGTTTTCAAAACCAAATCATATTTGTATGGATAAAACAGACATACAGCATCTGCAAACATGTACAAACGACCCCTTAGGTTCAAATTACTTATATCATTTATAAAAATAGAAAACAGCTTCCCTGAGGCACACCACATTCAACATTTAGCGTACCACTTTTAGAATTGTTAATCTGAACAAATTGCTACGATTTTTAAAATAACTTTCAAATAACTTCAGCTCTCTTCCAACTACACCATAATATTTCAACTTTTGTAGGATTATTCTATAATCATCTAAATCAAAAGCTTTTGTGAAATCTAAGAATAAGCCAGCCACTCCTCTCAGATATAGTTAACGATATTTACCACTGCTTCCTCTGTTCCACAGCCTTTTTTAAAACCAAATTGGTGTTTGTAAGCAAAATTATTGTTTTTGATAAATCAATTTTTCAAAGCCTTTATCTATTGCAGAAAGAATTACCACTGGACGAAATTTATTTACAGTAGAAGCATTTGAAACTTTAGGGATAGGAATAATTTTACTTATTTTCAAGCATTCTGGAAAAGTTGATGTGGTAGTCATCTTATTAAAAATATTCGCTAATATTGGCGCAATAATATCATTACACTCCACTCCATTTTGGCGTAACTCCATCATAACCAGCTGCCTTTTTGATATTCAAACTACTTATAACAATTTTTATATCCTCCGTTGTAACTGGTAGAAGAGAGAAACGATTGTTACTCTGAGATAACATTCTAAGGAGATTAAAATGATCACCTGGAGAAATGTTAATCTGCTCTCTTAGCTCACGCACTGACTGAGTAAAATATTGATTTAAATTATTAGCTTAACATTGACATCAAAAATTGGTATGCCTGCTGAACTGACAATATTAATATCCCTAGTAGGTACTCTTCCAAGTATATTGTTTATGAACTTCCAACATTTATTGGGGTCTCCGTCTGCTCTACTTAAATTATCAGAATAGTAATCACTTCTTGCAGTTTTACACGCCATCTTAATAATTTTACTTATTCTCTTTAATAAATCATCATACTTTTTCCCTTTAGACTTCCGCCGCTTAATTAATACTTTACTTTAAATAATATTAAATTTTGCAAATTTTAATTAATCCATAGACAAAGCTGAAATCTTAGTTGAGTTTTAAGTTTTGTGTTGCTCTTGGAATTAGTTACGGCATCGCTGATACAACGTACTAGTTCCTCTGTTAAATCTGACGAATTAGCAGATGTATTTATTTCGGTTAAATTATTAAACAAATAGTTCTTTACCATGTTGTAATAACAGTGAGTTTTATCTGTTTCAATATAGCTGCTTGGAACAACATTACTTTCTAATTTACAACATACTATATTATTATCAGTCAATGAACATTCAACTGAATCAACCGAAATTTTCCCATTTCACTTCCTGGTCTTGTTACCAGAGAATGACAATTGCGACAATCATAGTTTTGAAATAAGTTTGACAAATCAGGAAACATATGGTTGTTATAAAGATCAATATTTGTATCACCTACAATAACAACTGGACATTGAGCATTCGCACTCATAAATTCTTCCATAATGGCTAGAAAACTATCAGCAATACATTTTTGTGAACGGTAAGCCGATACTATCTTTAAGGGCCTGTTATCGATTCGAAAATTGTTTAATGAAATTGATATTAGGTCAACATAGTCTTCACTTTTACAATATTCAAGAGCAAACTTCAAGTTGTTGTTGCTATATGAAGATGTTCCACCGTAACCGTCACTTCTACAACAATGAATAATTGAAAATCCAGGAATGTAAGAAAGTTGTGTTAATTTTTCATCAAACCAAGTTTCTTGAATGGCAATAATAGCCGGTAATTTTGAAAAACTAGCAACCAAAGATTTGAATTTGTTAAATCTTGAAACCGATGAAACCCTTCTAATATTTACACAAATGATATTTAAAAAACAAGAATTTAAATTGTATATATATTTATTGTATTCAGAAAAAGTTTTAAAATAATGATTATTACTCACAAAAAGTTATAAAGAATTAATACTAAAAAATAAAACAAAAATAAAAACAGATTTATACAAAATTTAAGATGGAGAAACATACGATTCTTTGTCAACATCACCATCGCTGGAATCATCTACCTCAGCAACTTCAACATCTTTTTTTGCTGACCATCGACCTGAGCTTCCAGGGTTTGTTGGACGCTGCACTCAAAAGCAAAGTATCCACGTCTTCCTCACATTTTATGACTTGCGGCTTAGATATGTCACTTTTTTATAAAAAAAAAACTCTTCCTCCTCTAGCATAGACGTGATTGTAGCCAACATCTTTTAAAGTTCTAGCGTAATTAAGAAGATTTAACGTTTCTTTACTAAGAAAATCATTTATAAAAACTTTCTTTGTATCTACGTTTTCTCTCAACTTGGGTTTATCAGGCACCAGTTTTTCTTTACTTGATTTAGTTGAAAATTTGACAACCATACTTTTATTGTCGTTGGAACCATTTTTCTTGCGAAGGAAATATGCTTCATCAATATTTTCAGCTGCCATTTGAACACCAACACTCTTTGACAACTTTAGAACAGACTCAGCTGCTGTGGCACTATCATTAACTTTTAATCCACTTACAACGCAGTCATTTCTTACACGAACGTCATTTAGTAATTTTACATATGTCTTTAAATCTTTAACTTCTTTTTTAAATGACCGATTTTCATTTTCAACTTCAGTTAATCTTTTTTTGTTTTCTGCTACACCTTTTAGAATTTCGTCGTATTGCTTTGACATAAAATGTATTGTAATTATTTGATCACTTAATTATTAGGATTGCTTGAACACGATACACATTGGGAAAATACATTAACTGATTCGTTGGTATCAGCATGACCACAAGAAATTTTATTTTCAATTATTATCTCAATTTGCAAAGCAGCTAATCCAAATGATTTATGGATGAAATTTCGTGATTTCATGACGGAAGATTTGTTTTATTTTTTTTTTTTTGCGGAAATGTATAATGAGACATTGATATTGATTGAGAATGTGTGTTCAGGAATGAAGAGTGAAGCTTTGGCTCAGTTGAGTATACCATCACCAAATAGTTCAAGAAATTATATTTTAGTCAAAATTTTCCTCCAGAATAGAATTACGATCCAAATGTATTGACAAATTTTGTTCAGGAAAATATTCCGAAATTAAATCAACAGCAAAAATTGGGTTATGAAACAGCCATGCAAGAAATTGATAATGGTAATGATGGCATGTACTTTTTGGATACACCTGTAGCTATGTTCTGTAACTCTCACATCGGAAAGTTTTCACATGGAACGTATAAAAATGAAACAAAAACGTTACGAACTGACACAAAATACTGTTTCTCGCATTCGCCTGGTTCTGTAACTTTATTTTGTGAGAACTATCTGTCATGTAACGTTTATTCTCACATTTATTGGAAAAATGAGAAAAAAGTGTTTCTGTAAAGTAGGCATGTGAAAAGATTGAAATTGAACTGTCAAATTCAATCACATCTGAAATCAATGTGAAATGAGTTTTTAAAGTCAGCTGCTTTAAAAAAAAATTTATGTAAATATATAAGATTGCACCGAATATTGGAGAAAAGGTAAGAAATAGTTAATTTTTTATTTATCATTTACTTTTAGTATTTACATTTAAATTTTTGTTTTTGCAATTATTCAGAATGTGCATCGAATTTTCCAAATTCAAAAAAAAAAAAAAAAAAAAAAAAACTTCTGGACTTCATGTCTTCCAATTTAATTTTAAAGAAAACCCTGATCTTCATTATGTCGGCACGAATTAATGGTCTGCTTCAGAAGTTGTGGCAGAAGAAGTTATAGATAGCATATACGAAACCATAGTGTTGGTATACCTTAAACTTGAATGATACTGAAACTGTAACAATATCGGACAATGATGATAAGGATAAAGAAAAATCATTCTGAGACAATATTCACTTATATATGTACTTTTTAAGTAATTATATATGCATTTTTTAAGCACTTATATATGTACCTTTTAAGTACTTACATGCACTTTTAAGTCATTTAATTAAAGTTTCAGACAGTTCTTAAATATATTGATTCTTTAATTGTTGAAAATAATGTGAGCAATAAATTAATTTGACATTTTTAAAATTTTAACTTAATTCATTTTCTTTTTTTTTTATTTATACATACATATGTACGATTTTTAATAAAACTTTTTCATTTTTTTTACCTTAAAACATTCTCTTACTTTGTTTATAACTAGCTCCAGCTTTAAAATTGTGATTAGCTCTAGATGATTGATTACGTAGAATATCTTTTTCTTGGCCCTGACCCTTACTGCGCCTCACCACATTACGCGGATGTTGTGACATAAAAGAACTCTTTTGAGCATATTTAGCCTCACGTTTAGCTTCATAGCGCGCTCTTGCGTCTTCTGGATTTTCACAAAAATTCATACTTTTATTACGTTGGTTATTATGCTACTGTCGGGTGTTGGAATCTTCCACTTCACTTTCGCTTTCATCTTCTGATACATCAGCCACGTTAACCAACACTTTTTTCATGTCTTTTGATCTTATAACTCTTGTTTCACTTTCCAACAATGCCTCAAAACTATCATCGTATTCATCATCATATTCTTCACCATATTCGGGATCTATTTCGCTGATCATGGAATATTCTTGATAACTATGTTTAATTGCGGCCAAGTCACTTTTAACGTCTAAGAGTTGTGTAGCATTTTGTGGAGCATTTGGAAAACCCTTACCCTGCTTAATAATACATTGAGGATTATCTTGGTTCATTGTGTCATATTTATCACCATCGAAAACATTATAATGTTCAATACCGCTTTCTTGATAGAACTTATCTTGTGAATCGGGTGGTATATAAACTTCATTAACATCGGCTTGATCTAAATCAGGTGGCAAATTGTGTTCCAATACCGCCGCTATAGCTTCTTCACTAGAAGCATACCGAGATGAATGCTGTCTAATGAAGCCAGTGTCTAGATGAGGTAGACAATCCAATGTCATGGCAATTTCTAACTCAAAATCTCTCTTCGCAGGGTTTTTAGTGTTGTTTTTTGTAACCTTTTTCTGCTCAATTTTAGGATCCGTTTTGATGGTCTTAGCATTCGTATCAATAATATCTTGATGTATTATTAGTTTTTGTAAATCATTTATGGTTTCCATGGTAGCAGCTTAATTTTTATAACGTACTATAAAGTTGGCTTTAAAAGAATCTCTAGAAAACGAATATATTTAGACATGATTTTTTAAAATTTATAATGCATACTCACAAATCGCTGCAAGCTTGCTTTAATATTTCTATATCTAAACCCACGGAATAGTGACGTTCATTATCAACCATAAAAGTTTGCTCTGACAAACATTCGGTTAATAAGGCAATGTATTCTTCGGAAGGAATTAAACTCATTTCTCTATAAGATAACATGTTTCTTTTAGCAAAGTACTTACTAAGCTAAGACCGTTTCGATATATGAGTAGGCAATACTACGAAACGCTTTTAAAAACTGCAAACGAGCATAATTTAACCATAGTAAACTTTTAACCCCCTCATTAATCAGAAAAATATTCTTGTACAAAAAGGAAGCATGTTATCATAAAAGTTGGCTATACTTTGAGTCAATTTGATTTCGCCACACATAGATCTTACAGCAGGACATACATCCAGTATTACATTTAAGGTAAATGCACAATCTGAAGTATACAAAGCGATATTATTTTAAGTTCTTATATTTTTATATACACAATTTTATGTTTACTTTTATTTGCTTTGTTTGTTTTTATTTTTTGATAGCTGACTTGGAATATTCCAATAACAACGCAACCAGTCTTGTAACTTCTCACATTAAGATACAGACACAGTTTTTACTCACAAATCGAGAAACAGTGGAATTTTTTGTTTCATACTTTTTCGATGTGAGAACTTTTCACATAAAATACAGAACACGGGCACAGGTGATACTGGAAAAATTTTTTGATAACTATTTTTAGCAAGTTTAAGAGCACGTAGTGTAATTTCTTTGACACTTGCATCTTCTTGACTTGTAGCCATTATATTGGATGGTGGTAGCAAAGCTCATTCAGAGCTAAAATTTCCTATGAATGGGACGATAAATGAAGCACCATCTTGCAATTTATCAAAAACTTCTAGCATGGCTAGGGTTTTAAAACAAATCGATAATTTTTGTAGGAAGAGTGCACAATCGCACATAAGAAATCAACGAAACAATTGGTCACAAAATTAAGAAATTATGTAATTAAAGCAATAAATTTAAATGGAAAATTCAAAGGCGAAGATGTTTTAATGACAATTATCCTAATCATTCCCACTATTATGCCACTTGAATTTCGGTGATTGCAGTTTACCGTTCGTTCGGCTTTTGCAGTAACCATTAAAAAATCTCAAGGTCAGTCGTTGCAAGTTTGCAGCATACCTTTAGAAGTTGCTATATTTTCACACGGTCAACTGTATATTGCATATTCACGTCTTAGGAACCCGGCAATACTAACACGCAAGAGAATTATAGTCGGTTTAGACCGACTCTACGATACCCTATACCATGCGTTTAGACACCCTATCTCTTAGACCCAACTAACTGGATATAGAAAATAAGCATAAACTAAATTTGAGTGGGATTTTTCTTAATTTTTTTTGGCTGCAGATATGAAAAAGTGCATATCGGATGCTGTATCTATATGGAGGCTAGGCCCAAAAATGGACCGATCCTAACCATGTTTGGTAAGGTCTCTTGTATTTTGCAAAGATATACACAAAAAAAAATTTGAGAAGAATCAGTGAAATATTTTTGTTTTTTTATAGATTTAAGTGAAGATCGGGAAGCAGCCCTATATGGGGCCTATGACTAAGAGTTGTCCAATAGGGATCATTTTTGGACTACTGATTAATGGATGTTATATATACATACAAACCCATTTTGACTAAGAGTTGTATGATAATTTGGATCTTATGGCAATATATGTTGATTTCATAAGGGTCATTTGTATGGGGGCTAGGTCTGGACATGGACCGATTCTGACCAATTTCAACAGCGTTCATTCTATGGCCAATAAAACCTTACGTGCCAAATTTCATCAAAATATATTCATATTTGCGACCTGCAGTTTGATTACAAGCTTTACATGGACACACATACGGACGGACGGACGGACGGACGGACGGATATTTTTGGTCATTATTTAAGTCAGATATTTTTGGGAGTTACAAACAGCAGCACAAAGTCATTAGACCCAAACCACATAGTGGTATAGGATATAAAAATGTGGTGGACCATTAAGTACTAAAATATTTTGTTTTTCTTTTTTGTTGCTCTCACTTTAAAAAATTTATGCTATTTTTGTTCTTCTTTTTCAGGAAAATGTCAACTATATCTAGAAGATTACATTTTTAAAACAAAGGCATAACAGTATGTCATTGTGTTGTCCTCAACGCGGACAGAGTTATTCTAGTATGGTGTAAATGTTTTTTCGTCCTTTATTCCTGCTCTTATATTACTCGGATTCCGTTTTTAGGGCAAATTCAATTGGTCACGTTATAAATGCTTACTATGTGCAGTCAAAAAACTGCTACAATATAGCCTCAGGTCCCGCAAAAAAAAAAAAAATAACTATAAATTATGGTTCACACAAAATTCGTACAGATAACTTAAATTGCATGAGGTTGCAAACAGCTGAAATATAAGCAATCTTAAAGTGTATATCAGTCTGTCTGTTCAACTGCCAGTGATTTTTTTTAAAACTGCATCTGAAATTTAAGTGCTTTGTTTTTTGTGTAATATCTGATTGATTTACTGATCTCGAGCAATAACTGCACATCATCACGCCATTTAATGTCCATAAATTGGATAAATACATCGCTTAGGCACTGTTTTGTACCACAACAACAAAATTATAATTAACGTTAGGCGACGATACCTTTCCACCTAGAATCTCATCCATGGCATATGTTAGTACCAACTACATGATGTGATTCGAAGTAGGTTTTAAGTAACCTAACTATGTCATTGTGTTTCAGGTATTTATACCTACCCAACGTATCTTTGATACCGTTAAATATATAAAGCGATTTTCCACCATCAAGTACAAGAACACCTAATTTTACTTCTTCAAATTCGTTTATAATATTCCTCCCATCTACGTTGTTCAATGTTCCACCCAGTTCTACTTCTTTTCGTATAGCGGATCTCATCACAGCTTTGTATGTGCATTAGGGCGGCCCTTAATAAAAAAAGTGTTCAAACTGTCGGTCTCACCGCCTATAAATATGCGAATAGCAAACAAACTGAGAAATACAAAGTCCTGAACCAATCAAAAAATGCTTAGTCGTGGCGCAAAGCGATTGAAAATTTCAAGTGTATTTATATAAGTGTATTTATTTATACATTTATAAATATGACTTTTTTTTCAGATTTTACGAAAATTTCGTTCTATAGTTTAATTTTTCCGACAATGGATAACTTTGATCTCAGGAGCACTGAAGGGTTAAATAAAAAAAAATTAACAAAATTATTTTTCTTAAATTCTAAATAGTGGTTTCATCGAGCTTAATAGAAAAACTCGTTTTCGGTAATTTTTATTTAAAAATATCTTAAAATCCAAAGCTGGCCTTGGAAAATAATTGGTTAGCGTTCTCGAATTTATCCAAAATTTTTGGAACGAAACTTCTACACATTTGGTTATTATGCTTTAAGCGTTGCATCTAAAAATTGGACAGCGCTTACAAAATATTTGAATTTTTTGAATAAATTGTCTTTTATTAGCTTGGGGTCATATGTGACCCCAATTCCAAAAGGGCTAATGGAGTCATAGTATTTTTTTCCGAAACCCTAGGCTACTAAGATAAAATATAATATTTAAAAGTAGATAAGTGATGAATTTTTGATACAAAGTATTTAGAAAATGTACATTTACAGAATATTTCACTAAAATCCAATTTTTCTCGAAATCCGCAAAAATAAAATCCTTGTCAAAAAAATTCGGGCAGAGGGATTTACTTAAAAATTCACACAGTTAATCTGCAATACGTATTTAACAAAACCTTAAAGTGATAGATTCATTTTTTAAAATTTTGTTTAAGAAAATGTTTTCAAACTTGAAAAAGGAGTTTTAAAAATATTATCAAAAAAATTTCCAATTTTCGGTCTCAATGCGCAATAGGTTAACAACGTGGTAATAAAACAATACTTCATATCTGAGTACTTATAAGTATAGGAACCAAAAAAGAATGATGGCTTTATTCAATTTCTCAAAGCTGAAAAAAATGCCATCAAATTTCATGACCTAGTTTTTTTTTGGCACAAAAGTGGCCTGGGGCATTTGCTATTTCTTGGCGAGGTTTTATTCGATTTTGAAGTTTTATAGCCTCTTGAAATGATAATTTAATACTGGTCCCGAATTATATAACAGTTTGTCGGAAAAATTAAACTATAGAACGAAATTTTCGTAAAATATGAAAAAAAAGTCATATTTTCCCCATATAAACACACTGGAATTTTCAATCGCTTTGCGCCACGACTAAACGTTTTTTGATTGGCTCAAAACTTTGTATTTCTCAGTTGTTTTGCTATTTGCATATTTCTAGGGGGTGAGACCGACAGTTTGAACACTTTTTTTCCCCTCCATAATACGAAAGGCCACCCTAATGTGCATGCTTGTGTTGGGGTGGCAATGGTTATTCTATACCCGGCCAATTGTCTGAAAATCGTAGCTGCTCAAGTTGATATTGTTGCCTGGGAGTTTGTAGTCATCGTCATCTAGATTTTGATCAGTATCATCTTCATATATTGATGATAAATCAGAATCATCAGAATTTATATTTTGGATTGGTTCTTTTTTAGAAAGAGATTCTCTTTCACTGGAGACATCGAATATTTAATTAAAATTGCTATCATTTGGACGTTTTAAATGGTTTTGGTATGACGATATAAACTTTTTAACTTTTTTTAAAACGCCCACACTAATATCTTTATTTCAAGCTTTATCCACAAATTCCAAATTTCTTCAGATATTTTAGCATAACTTTTATCTCTAACTACTCTATCATTCTTTTTTTAAGACTCAAAACATTCCCATAACAGCTTTCTGCTTTGGAATTTATTTAAAGTACAATATTGATATTTCAAGGTTTAGAATTTTTCGACATTTTACCAAAGTCTTGATCAAGGCTTTGGAATTGTTTCCGCAGCGATTTTATTTTTTAAATTCCATTTTAGTTTTAAAATAAATATGGGAAAAATTCAATAAACATAAAAATTCAATAAATTACAAGCGATAAACTTAAAAAGGTACAAAAGTGATATATATTTCAGGAACTCACTAGATATTAAAGTAAAAATTTCATTCAGGTTACAAATTCTAGTTTCCGGTATTGAAACAAAGAGTAACTAATGTCTGAAAAATTATTTTAAATACGAGTAGTGCCACCAAAAAATCATAATTACAAACTTCATCGCATTTGGCGCGAAATCTGTTTTAACCATCGCGAAAAAGTAAAAACGCAGCCTTGCCATCAAATTTTGATATATGCAAAAAATGCCAAAAGCTATATCCCTTATATACATATAATATCTAATCCTTTACTAGGTTTTCTCAATTTTTCGCAAATATAACTTATTGAAAAATGAAAATTTGCATTATATTCAGCGCAACATTTTCCAAAAGATTACCGAACTTCAAAACCTGACAAAAAACCAGTATGATTCCTAAACAAATACTTTTACATTAACAAAATATTTTGCGTGAACTTCATCTTAAATGGAGAAGATGATGAGAGATGTTAACTAATAATAATAGGGAAATATCTCAATGTATACACTTAATAAAACAAATAAGTGTATGTTTGTGTATGGACATAAAAAAAACCCTTTTGGGTAGTTATTGTTTTATATAAAGTTTAAAGTTTAAGGATTTTTTCCCTAAATCCTTTTATTTTAAAGTTGCACAATAATGTAAAGAGAATTAAAAAATTTCCAAATTCTTGTATGTAATAAACAACACATCCTCAGTGGCATACTTGTAAGCAGTTCTATTTAAGTTCATTATTTGCCATTGAATGCTATTAAGCAATTCGACTTCTATATCCTATTATCGTTTATTTCTCTTTGTTTTTAAGTCTATAAATCTTTGTTGGCAAATACTTTAGCTTGGTGTAAATCCTGTTCTTCAGTTTCACGCAATTATTACAAAAATTTTTAGTTGCCGTTATGCTATTATCAAGTGTAATCGTTATAAACTGTTTCCTATTGAATTTAATTAAGACACTCGTAAAGAAGTGTAAAATAAATCAAACATATATTTGAAAAATAGGTAACTAAAGTTGATGTAGCTTTTTTGTGTGGTATTAGACAGGTACATAATTCTAAGAAACAATAGCTTATTATGATAACTTCAAAATTTTGACCAGATTGATGCAGTATTTTACAATTTTTGAGTATTAACGGCAACAGTGTTTCAAAGTAGTTGCAATTTTTTGGTTTTGTGCAATTTTTTTTTTTTTATAATATTGGTGTGTAAACGAAAATTTATTAGACGCTCGTTATAGAAAGTGTTTATTAATGTTTCCGAAGGGAACTATTTAATATAAGTGAGACAATTTTTATCAAAAGAAAACAAGTAATAAAATTATAGTCGGTCTAGACCGACTATATGATAACCTATACCATGCGTTTAGAGACCCCTCCTAATAGGCCCAACTAACTGGACATAGAAAATAAGCATAAACCAAATTTGAATGGGATTGTTATTAATTTTTTTGGCTGCAGATATGAAAAAGTTCATATCGGATGCTATATCTATATGGGCACTAGGCCCAAAAATGGACCGATTCTGACTATGTTTGGTAAAGTCTCTTGTATTTTGCAAAAATATATACAAACAAAATTTGAGAAGAATCACTGCAATATTTTTGTTTTTTTATAGATTTAAGTGAAGATCGGGAATAAGCTTGATATGGGTGCTATGGCTAAGAGTTGTTCCATAGGGACCATTTTTGGACTACTTATTAATGGATGTAATAAACGCATACAAACCCAATTTGAGTAAGATCTATATGACAATTTGGATCTTGTGGCAATTTATGTCGATTTCATAGGGGTCATTTGCTTGGGGACTAGGGCTGAACATGGACCGAATTTCACCAATTTCAACAGCCTTCATCCTATGGCCGACAGAAGCTTATATACCAAATTTTGTCTAAATATATTGATATTTGCGACCTGCAGTTTGATTACAAGGTTTACATGGACACACAGACGGACGGACGGACATCGTTAAATCGAATCAGTTAGTGATTCTGATTCGATCGGTATAATAAAAGATCGGTCTAGGTCAAATATTTTTAGTAGTTACAAACAGCAGCACAAAGTCACATAGTGGTATAGGGTATAAAAAAAACTTTCAAAAAATTTCAAACATATAAAAGAAGAATTTTAATATTTTCATTTCATGTGGTTAACCGATTAAGGTGTTACTCCTCGATATTTACAATAACCATGATAACCTATATTTAGCAGCTAAGTTCACAGAATTTTTTGCTTAGAATTTATACTGATCTAAGATTTGGTGAATATAAGCAAGATTTTATTCTAAGTTTGATTTATGTACAGCCGTTGTGGTTGTGGAGTCACAATATGCCGAAAATTACGCTCGAAAATGCAACAAATTTCATAAGAAATTTGGTAATAGACTACGGAAAAGCCGCGCTCTTAGTCAGCTTTTATTACCTAACTTCAATATAATGCAGAACTTCCCTAAAATAGAAGCTTCCATACTCTTTGCAGTGATATTTCATCAAAATATATTTACATGGACATACAGACGAACCGACGAGCGGTCGGACGGCCGTCGTTAAATCGACTCAGAAACTAGTAGTTACAAACATCAGCCAAAGTCATTATACCCAGTGCTCCAAATGTACAAAAAAAAAACAACGAGTTTGAAAATTATGTATCAAATATCACAGCGACAGAGGCGACAAATTACTCCCTATGGAAAGCGGCTAAAAAGCGTTGATAGAGCTACAGCTCGAATACATCTATTAAAAAAATCAATTGGTTTATGTGCAAACACCAGTATTGAAAAAACTAAATTATTTGCTACTCACTTGTCAGACGTTTTTCAATCATACAGTTCTCGGTACGAAGTGATGATTCAAAAATATATGAATTTTTAAACACTCCCGGTCAAATGGATTCTCCCATTAAAATGTCCCGGTTATAACCCTATATCACTTAAAGTTTTAAAAGAATTGCCTGTACTCGGATTAAAGTATTTAACTCACATATTCAGTGTTGTTAAAACATAGACATTTCCCAGCCCAACTTAAAGTGGCCCAAAGCCCGCCAGACCACCTGAAGAAATAACGTCATACAGAATAACAATATTCCAGTGCTGAACAAGTTTATAGAGTTGTTAAGTTAATAAGAACAGCATTTGAAAAGAAACTATATCGCTCAGCTGTATTTTAGACATTACGCAGGCCTTCGATAAAGTGTGGCATGCAGGCTTTTTATGCAAGTTAAAAAAAAAACAATTGCAATATCCTTATTTCGAACTACTGAAGTCATATTTGGAAGGTAAGTAGTTTCTAGTCTAGTTCAGTGACGAAATTACGCAGCTGCATAAAACACAATCCGGTGTACAAGAAGTCAGTGTATTAGGACCCATTCTTCATACTTTATTTACAACTGATCTACCCACAAATGACTACAACTCCATCGCAACTTTTGCTGATGACGCATTAATTTTGTCTTCCAATCAAAACCATATAACTGCGTCAATAAACCTTCAAGTACACCTCAATAAAAGTCACGAAATGCTCGAAACGTGGAGAATGAAAGCTAACCATAGTAAGTCAGTCCATGTAACTCTTACCATAAGCAAATACAAACGTCCTAATGTGGTGAATCCACATAGATAGGCAGCTCACATGGCAAAAAATATATTCTCACCAAACGCAAGCAGCTTGGTATAAAACTAACCTCTTTATACTGGCTCATAGGAAGAAACTCAAATTTTTCCAAAGACAATAAGAAAACAGGAATCCCATGGTTATTCTGGATTACAATGGTAATGAATTCGGCGTGGATATAATGGAACAGGTGCTTGGCAACAAACGGCTGGCCACGTGCAATGTTCTTCAATGGAATTAAGCCAGTAGAAACAAAACCCGATAAGCGATGTTCAGTTTTGCAAATGATCAAGACAAAATTAGCACTGCCTAATATTGACGAGCCACTAATGGAGGTATAACGAGCTATCCCAGATTATAAGCGCTATGGAAGCGTTCAATGCAAAGTAAAATAAAATAATTTTGAGACACATAAAACCGGAAAAACTATTTTTGGTTCTTGTAGGTAGTAGCAAGACCGACTGCAGGAGCTCCACCTTCTTTTGCGCCTCTATCAAATCAGCCATCGCGAAAATCAGACCGCATTGTTTTACTTGCAACAAAGCAGTTTGTGCTGATCACTCAACAATGCTTCATCGTTTCAATACCTGCACTCTCGAATTGGACAATCAGCAAGAACATTAATTTATTTTATTTTCTCTTGTATTTTAATATTAAATTAGCAGATTCCAGCGCTCGAAATTCGAGTGCAATTTCTAGGAAACTTTATGTCACAACTTAGCCAATTCACAAACTACATCTTTTTGTTTCGTTATTATTGTGAATGAAGATAACAAACTCATTAACAACCACATAAACAACTTTAATAAACACACACATAGCATTGTATAACTTTATGTATGTGTTAGTAGCAACTTTAAATGCAATTTACTTAAAATAAAAGAAAAAATTAAAAAATCTGTAAATCTGCAAAACGGCCAAAAAGAAATACCTTTGAAATAATATACGTTTGGTCAAAATCGGGATAAAATGGTGGAACAAAACATCATTCACAAGAAATCACCTAGCCTATTAATAATATAGATAAAGCAGAAATTGTCAAAAAAAAAGAACACTTCTTTTGCTTTTTATTTACATGTATATAAAAATTAAACGCTGTGCGTTAGGCTCTCTAAAACTCAAGAACTGCCTGACCAATTTACAGGCCAACGTATAGGCCCTATTTTCACCTATGGTTTAAAAGGAAAGAACATCGAAAAATGGGTTTGCGTTTTGTGCACACTTTTGTGATTGTGCGTTTTTTCCATATAAAATGTGTGAAATCATAATGGAATTTACTTTTATTTCTTTTTGTGGCACGAGCGGTAACTGAATAATTTTTGGACAAAATGAATACAATCACGTTGTGCATTGCCATAAGTTTTTGCATCAATACATTGTTGATATATATGCAAAAATCGAAACTGAACGTTTTAATATATCAAATATAATCAACCAAAAATCCCTTCAGAAGAATACAATGATGTGGATCCTAATGATAGTGAAAATATGGTGATTTTATCACCGTCATATTGGTGGACCACAAAATATGATTGAATGCGCGCAAGATGCATGTGTTATGTGTGTCATTATGGAAGACCTGATTTTTATAACTTTCAAGTTCCGTCTGTAATGGAGCCAGCAGATCGACATGATATAACTGCACGTGTATTTAAGCAAAAGATGAAATCGCTAATGGACATGTTGATAAAATTAAAAAAAGTGTGAAGTACGTTGCTGGATGTATTCAATTGAATGATAAATTGACACCAGAACGAATTGATAGCATTATATCAGCAAAAAGTCTTGATCCTGAAATTGATCCTAAATTGCATGAAATCGGTACTAGAAACATGATTAGTGGACCATGCGGTACTTTGAATATGAATTCTGTATGTATGCAAGATGAAAAGTGTACAAAAAATTATACACAAGCATTAGTTTTCGCAACTATTACTGGAAATTAGCAGATTCCTGCGCTCGAAATTCGAGTTCCATTTCTAGGCAACTTTATTTTTCAGCTTAGCCAATTCACAAACCAACACTTTTTTTTGGTTTATTATTGTGAATGAAGAAAACTAACTCATTAACAAACACATTAACAAATTTAATAACCACACATATCATATGTATACTCTTATATATGTGTTAGTAGCAACTTTAAATGCAATTTACTCAAAATAAAAGAAAAATTCAAAAATCTGTAAATTTGGTGAACAGCTGAAAAGAAATACCATTCAGATAATATACGTTTGGTCAAAATCGGGATAAAACGGTGGAACAAAACATCAGTCACAATAAATCGCCTAGCCTGTTAATATTATAGCTGCTGGGTATCCAAAATCCAAACGATCCGCACAAGATAATTGTAGATCAACAACAGGCTCACATTAACGTTAAGTACTGCAATTCAGTTGGAGCGGTCAAATATATTGGTAAATATATCACGACAGTTAGTGTTCCTGAAAATGATGAAATAACACATTACCGTATAGGTCGTTACATCAGCAGTAATGAAGCAGTAAGGCGTGTACTTTATTTTGCAATACATGCAAAATACCCGACCGATCAATACTTAGCTGCTCATTTGGAAAATTCTCAGCGTATATGCTTTAATACAGACTTCATCACAAAGAGGAATTGCGTCACCAAATACAACATTAACCGCATTTTTCAAATTGTGCCAAGAAGATTAATTTGCAATAACATTGCTTTATGCTCAGGGTCCACCATATTATACTCTGAATGCAAGGTCATCCAAATTCACCAACATAATAATTGTTTTCATTATACCCTATACCACTATGTGGTTTGGGTATAATGACTTTGTGCTGCTGTTTGTAACAACCAAAAATATTTGACCTACACCCATCTTTAATTACACCGATCGAATCAGAATCACTATCTGATTCGATTTAACGATGTCCGTCCGTCCGTCCGTCCGTCCGTCCGTCCGTCCGTCCGTCTGTGTGTCCATGTAAAGCTTGTAATCAAACTGCAGGTCGCAAATATGAATATATTTTGACGAAATTTGGTATTTGATCTTTTATCGGCCATGGGATCAACGCTATTGAAATTGGTGAGAATCGGTCCATGTTCAGACCTAGCCCCCATACAAATGACCCCTATGAAATCAACATATATTGCCATAAGATCCAAATTATCATACAAATCTTAGTCAAATTGGGTTTGAATGTATATATTACATCCATTAATCAGTATTCCAAAAATGATCCCTATTGGACAACTCTTAGTCATAGGCCCCATATAGAGCTGCTTCCCGATCTTCACCTAAATCTATCAAAAAACAAAAATATTTCACTGATTCTTCTCAAATTTTGTTTGTATATATTTTTGCAAAATACAAGAGACTTTACCAAACGTGGTCAGGATCGGTCCATTTTTGGGCCTAGTCCCCATATAAATATGGCATCCGATATGAACTTTTTCATATCTGCAGCCGAAAAAAATAATAAAAAATCACTCAAATTTGGTTTATGCTTATTTCTATATACAGTTCGTTGGGCCTGAGAGATAGGGTCTCTAAACTCATGGTATAGGGTATCGTATAGTCGGTCTAGACCGACTATAATTTTCTTACTTGTTTTAGTTTGCTTTTGATTAATGTCCATGGTCCAACATCATTTAATTATTTGAAACCTCTTGACGGACAATTATGCGCCACTTATCGTGAACCATGTCAAAAATTAGGATTGCTTGAACACGCAACACATTGGGAAAATATATTAACTGATGCGCTGGTAGCAGCATATCCACAAGAAATTTTATTTTCTCTCATTATCACAACTTGCAATCCAGCTAATCCAAATGATTTACGGAAGAAATGATATTGATTGAGGATCTGTGTTAAGGAATGGCGAGCGAAGCTTTGGTTCAGTTGGGTTTACCATCACCAAATCATTCAAGGAATGATATTTTAAACAAAATTTTCCTCCAGAACAGAATTACGATCCAAATGTATTGATAAATTTTGTTCAAGAAAATATTCAGTAATTCAATCAACAGCAAAAATTGGGTTATAAAACAGTCATGCAAGAAGTAGATAATGGTAATGATGGCATGTACTTTTTGGATGCATCAGGTGATACTGGCAAAAATATTTTGATAACTTTAATTTTAGCAAGTTTACGAGCAAGTGGTATAATTTCTTTTCTTACATCTTATGGAACTGCAGCCATTTTATTGGATGGTGGTAGCAAAGCTCATTCAGAGCTAAAATTGCCTATGTATACGACAATATATGAAGCACCATCATGCAACTTATCAACAAACCTCTGGCATGGCTAGAGTTTTAAAATAATTTGATATTTTGTTGTAGGGAGAATGCAGAGTGGCACATAAAAAATCAATTGAAGCTCTGGATCGTAAAATGAAAGATTTCCAAGGAAATCAAAATGTATTGTTGGTGCTTTGATATTGCTAACAGGAGACTGCAAACAAAGACTACCTGTTATCTCAAAATAAACACCATCTGATGAAATAAATGCGTATTTGATCGGATCTCCAATCATTATGCTTCTTAATATAAATCCACCCAAACTATGCAACGGAACAATATTTGCGGCACAAAACTAATGAATTATGCAATTGAAGCAATAATTTTAAATGGAAAATTTAATTCAAAGGCGAATTAATGCCAATCATTACAAAGATTCAGTGATTACAGTTTACCGTTCGTTTGGCTTTTGCAGTGACCACTAATAAAGCTCAAGGTCAGTCGTTGCAAGTTTGCAGCATAACTTTAGAAGCTCCTATATTTTCACACGGTCAAGAGTATACACGATTCGGAACATGGAATATTAGAACGCTTCTGGAACCATCAAGATTGGCCCAAATTTGCAAGGAATTCAAGAACTACAACCTTCTCTTCCTTGGTTTATGTGAGACAAGGTGGCCTGATTATGGCACAATAACAACCGACGGTGACATAACCTTTTTATATTCTGGCAAGCCAAGTGGACTGCCTCGATCGAGCGGCGTAGGATTCCTTCTTTCTAGAGAGGCCAAGAGCGCCCTAATGGCATGGAAACCACATTCTGATAGGATTATATCCATCCGTCTGCACAACCGTGCTCGTAACATCACATGCATTCAATGCTACGCCCCCACTGAAATCTCAGACCCCAATGACAAAGAAGACTTCTACAGCCTCCTGGAAAAGGTAATAAAAGACACACCTAGTGGTGATATTTTACTTCTTACCGGTGATTTCAACGCTCAAGTGGGCTCAGTTAACACGAATATTGAGTCCGTTATGGGAACTCATGGACTAGGGCAAATGAACGAGAACGGCGAATTATTTACCGGAATATGTGCAAGCAGTGGTCTTACAATCGGTGGCATTATTTTCCCTCACAGGGACGTGCATAAAGTAACTTGGGTTTCCCCCGACCACAGAACAGAAACCCAGATTGACCACATTGCGATAAGCAAGAAGTGGCGGGGTTCATTACTAGATGTGCGCAATAGACGTGGGGCAGATGGAGCGTCAGACCACCATTTACTTGTAGGAGAGATACGATTAAGGATTTGTGCAATCCGACGACAAACAACACAGTCTTTGCCAAGACGATACGATGTATCCAAATTAAAATCCTCAAATACTCTCGAAAGTTACGTAGGCTCCCTAACGACTCGCTATGAAGGTATCCCGAACAGCAATAGAGGCCAATGGAATGCTATAAAAAGCATTTTCACAGACAGTGCGAAGCAACATCTTGGTCATCCTCAACCTAAGCGTAAAGTATGGATCTCACACGCTACCTGGCAACTTATTGAAGATAGAAGACAACTTAAAGGCTCCATTAACGTTGCCCGAACAAGAGCTTCTAAATTTATCCTACAGGCACAGTATACCAGTCTAGATCGCCAGGTAAAACGAAGTGCGCGACGAGACAAGCGGGTTTGGGTGGAAAATATGGCCATAGAAGCACAGTCAGCTGCCGATACACATCGAAGTAGAGATTTGTACAAAATTGCAAAGCAAATATCAGGGAACTACCGTTCAACCACATATCCCCTTAAAGATCCGTTGGGAGGAACTGCCTCGTCCGTGGAGCGGCAACTGGCAATAATGTCCGACTATTATGCCGGCATACTGTCAATTCCGCAACCCACAACAGTCTGGCAATGTCACTGTACTTCACACCAAATCAGATCCGACATAAATACAATTTGTCCAGACGAAACTGAGATCGTCATTGCAATACGTGCACTGAAGAATGGCAAGGCACCAGGCGTAGACAACATTAACCCTGAACTGCTTAAGGCTGATCCGACTCTTAGCGCTAAAATAATCTACCCTATTATCAGAGACTTTTGGACATCACACTCTCTTCCTGCTGAACTAAGCGAAGGAGTGATAATAAAACTACCCAAGAAATGAGACTTAACAGAGTGTAAAAATTGGCGGGGTATAACTCTTTTAACCATGATTAATAAGGTGTTAGCGAATATAATCCATGCTAGACTGGCATCATCAATTTCAGCAGATCTTCGAAACGAGCAAGCTGGTTTCAGACCACACCGATCGTGCACCGATCATATAAATAGTCTAAGGATCATAGTGGAACAGTCGGTGGAATGGAGATCTCCATTATACTTGATATTTATCGACTTCGCCAAAGCATTCGATACGATCCACCATCAGGCAATTTGGCACGCACTTCGATGCAAGGGAGTTCCACCTGTGCTAATCGACTTAATCAAAGCTTTGTATGGCAACGCAACAAGTCGAGTACTACATGAACGCACGTTAAGCAATCCGATCGGTATAAGCACTGGGGTACGACAAGGATGTATCCTATCTCCGCTGTTATTCAATATTGTATTGGATTCAATTATGCAGCAAGCAACCCGAATAAGAAGAGGCATTACATGGGGTATGAATGGTCGATTGGAAGACCTTGACTATGCTGATGATATTTGCCTGCTCGCACATAACTTTACCGACATGTCAGCCAAATTGGATCAGATACATCAGCTAGCATCTGGTGTCGGTCTTCACATTAACTTCGACAAAACTAAGGTTCTACGTATCAAATCGTTTTGCTACTTAGGATGTATCATATCAACAACAGGCGGCTCACGTGATGATATTGCATATCGCATAAGGAAAGCAAAACAGTCTTTTGGTGCATTACAAAGAGTATGGATCACCACAAATACATATAAAAACTAAGCTTCGCCTTTTCTCCTCTAATGTTCGCTCTATCCTGCTATATGGATGTGAGTCCTGGAACTCTACTGCAAGCGACATTCAATCCCTGCAAGTATTTGTTAATCGTTGCTTGCGAAAAATTTTGCGAATATTTTGGCCGAACGTAGTTTCCAACAGAGACCTCTGGCAAAGAACAGGTGAAACACCAATTCGCATAGAAATTGCAAAGAGGAAATGGAGCTGGGTTGGTCATATTTTGAGAAGACCCCATGATGACATATCAAAGATGGCAATTGACTGGAATCCTCATGGCAGCAGAAGAAGAGGTAGACCAGCTAACACCTGGAGAAGGCAGCTAGATTCCGAAATTAGCGAAACAAGAAGAACTTGGCCTAAGATCAGAATAATCGCACAGGACAGATCCCAATGGAAGAATTTCGTTACGGCCCTTTGTTCCAACTTGGAACCATAGGAATCAATAAATAATATATATATATATAAGAGTATATTGCATATTCACGTGCTAGGAACCCGTCGTCTTTATTAATTTTTTATGATAATGGCTAACAAGTAAGAAAATTATAGTTGGTTTAGACCGACTGTACGATACCCCATACCATGCGTTTAGACACCCTATTTCTTAGACCCAACTAACTGGATATAGAAATTAAGCATAAACTAAATTTGAGTGGGATTTTTTATTAATTTTTTTTGGCTGCAGATATGAAAAAGTTCATATCGGATGCTGTATCTATATGGGGGCTAGGCCCAAAAATAGACTGATCCTGACCATGTTTGGTAAGGTCTCTTGGATTTTGCAAAGATATATACAAAAAAAATTTGAGAAGAATCAGTGCAATATTTTTGTTTTTTGATAGATTTAAGTGAAGATCGGGAAGCAGCCCTATATGGGGCCTATGACTATGAGTTGTCCAATAGGGATCATTTTTGGACTACTGATTAACGGATGTAATATATACATACAAACCCAATTTGACTAAGATTTGTATGATAATTTGGATCTTATGGCAATATATGTTGATTTCATAGGGGTCATTTGTATGGGGGCTAGATCTGGCCATGGACCGATTCTGACCAATTTCAACAGCATTCATTCTATGGCCGATAAAAGCTTACGTGCCAAATTCCATCAAAATATATTCATATTTGCGACCTGCAGACGGACGGACGGACGGACGGACGGATGGACGGACCGACGGATATTTTTGGCCATTATTTAGGTCAGATATTTTGGGAGTTACAAACAGCAGCACAAAGTCATTATACCCAAACCACATAGTGGTATAGGATATAAAAATGTGGTGGACCATTAACTACTAAAATATTTTGTTTTTCTTTTTTGTTGCTCTCACTTTAAAAAATTTATGCTTTTTTGTTCTTCTTTTTCAGGAAAATGTCAATTATTTCCTGAAGATTTCATTTCTAAAAGAAAGGCGTAAATGTGTTTTATTGTGTTGTCCAGCAAAGCGGGCAGAGTTACTCTTGTTGCTTTATATAATTTAAAATTAACAATCAAAACCATCAAAACACACACCATCAAGCAAAGTATCATGCAATTTGTTATAGGTCCATGCAGACCTTTTCACTAGTATAAGACCAACGGAAATTTTCTTAGCAATTATATTTTTGAAAGCGGTGATACAAAACTATATAATTATTCTTTATGGATTAATTTTTTTTAGTAGTTCGTCTATTCCGTCCAGTTGTGTGTGTGTAAATTAACATGAATAATATAGGATATTTTATGTGGGGACAAGGATTAAAAACGTACTTAATTCGTTTATATTAATAATAATGATTTTGGGTACAATATATACATACATATATTTTGTAGGAGTTGTTATAAAATCCCCTTCAGATCAGCCTTATTTAGAACTTAAAGTCTGTTTTCTACAACCAGTATATTAGCCGTAATAAGTTCTGATAATTATATTTTATTTATTGCTTTAGTTAAGCTTATCATTTAGCTTGAAAATATGTAAATAACAAATTTTAAAAAAAATCTCACTCACTTAATTTACATAGTCGTTGCGATATAAAAATTTACATTTTAATGTTTTAATGTTGTTCATTCTAAATGTCATGTGGGCGTTTTGTTTCTCTGCAAAAATAATAAGAAGCAGAAATTGTTCATTTAAGTTAATTTTTACAGAACATTAAAATCCCATAAATGATATAAAGAATCATCATCACCATCAACATGCAAATAAAATAGAGTATAAAAGTTAAGTCCATCGCAAACAGGTGCTGTTGCTGTAAGTTTATGCCAACATAATTATTTTGTTTTTGCTGCCAATGTTGTCTTTTTATACCCTACACCGCCAAGTGTTACATCACGTTATGAGTTTGTTCTATTTGTTAGAAGATAAATCCATGCTAATAAAATGAATGAATTATCTTCTAATTCAATTTTACCATTTCCGTTGGCCCATCTATCTGCCTGAAAGTCTAAGTGAACCTTAGAACTCCACTCCCATAAATAAAAAGTTATTTGCTTAAATTTTACCTATTGACTTTGTTTGGTAAGAATCATGTTTTAATGAAGACTTCTCGGAAAGATGGATTAGCAAATATTCTAAAAATAAGTGTCTGGCACTCATTTAAGTTAAAAATGTTGGCAGATGTTATACTATATATACCTCACTCTTCAATATTTGGAATATTGGACTAATATACACTCCTTGCCACATGAATAGGACCCCCTTTGTATTTTTTACAACTGCAATTCTCTCCGGTATTTGCAATCAATTATCGGTGGTTTGATGTGTGTTTTAAAGGTGTCTTTTACTTGCCCTGAGAACAAATTTGTGTTCTGGAAAAGTCCCGTTATAATATTTTTTCATATTTTGTTTTGTGAGTGACCAAAATTGACTGCATTAGAAAAAGAAATTTTTTAAATTAAAATTATGTTATTTTAGTTAATTTGATTTTAAATGGGTCGAGGAAAAGCGTCAACAGAAGCTGAAAAAATTAAAATCAGAATTTATAAGGAATGTGGACAATCGATCCACAAAATTGCTGAACGAATCAAAAGAAGCCGAAATGTGGTATCTAAGTTTTTACGGAATGAGTAAAAAAGTGTAACTGATTTTATTCCAATATCCGATAGGGTAATGCTAATTAAATTTGATGCAAAACCCCTAAAACTAAATATTATTCAAGTATATGCTCCCACTGCGGATAGTTCAGAAAATGAAATAGAACAGTTCTATGATGAGATAACTGAGGTTTTGAAATTGACTAAACCACATGACATTAATATAATCATGGGTGATTTTAACGCCAAAGTCGGCAAATCAAAAACAAAAGATGTCACAGGTGAATTTGGATTAGGTGATTGAAATGAAAGAGGTGATCGATTAATACAATTCTGTCAAGAAAAGAGTTTTAAAGTAACTAATACTTTCTTTTCGTTGCATCCAAGAACACTATATACATGGACATCACCATTACACAGCACCGAAAATATTGTACGTAACCAAATAGATTATATACTAATAAATGGACGTTTTGCTTCATCAATACTCAAAGCAACAACATATCCTGGAGCAGACGTACCGTCAGACCACAATTTGTTGTTTGCCAAACTAAAACTAAAGCTTTCTACTACAAAAAAGCCAAAACAACAATCTCAGCTCGATCTTTAAAAATTGAAAAAACGTACAATTTAAAAATACTTTTATTTGTAAGATAAACCAAGAAATTGAAAATATAACAATCACAGATGTAGATCCAATAGATCTATTGGATGAAACAACGACTATGTTAAATAACATATTGGTTTTAAACGTAAAAGCCGTAACCAGAAATGGATCACAGATGAAATTCTGATATTGATGGATGAAAGAAGAAAACACAAAAATAATAATGACTATGAATATAATCGTTTACAAAATCTTATCAGAAGAAAAATACGTGAAGCTAAAAATAACGAGGCACAACACGACTTAAAATATAACTGAACTCGAACCTGTTTATTGTACATGTTCTGTTTTTTTTTTTTTTTTTTTTTTCAGTACACGTACCAGAACATGAACTTCAAATAAAGCAACACTCAAAAATGTGTGGTTTATGTGTGATTGAAAAAAAAAGTACGTGTTACAAAAATGTTCGTGTAAATAACGAAATGTTAAAACGAACACAGTCATGGTTGTGTTGGGCACCGTAGAAAGTTTAGAAACGCACATAATTGATATGAAAATAAAGATATGTGTTGGCTGCTTTTGAACAGAACATTGTGTGTTTCATGTGTGTATTTTCTGAACCTTGCTAGAAACACATTTTGCAAATTTAAGAAATTATTAACCAGCCGTGATATTAATATAAATTTCCGAATTAGACTTATGAAATGTTATGTGCGGTCAGTACTATTGTATGGAGTCGAAGCATGGACACTTAAAGTTGTTAATATGAATAAATTAGACGCATTTGAAATGTGGTGCTATCGTAGATTATTAAAAATTCCATGGACTGACCGAGTAACGAACACAGAAGTATTAAACAGACTACAAAAGGAACGAGAAATTCTAAAAACTATAAAGCGTCGAAAAACTTCCTATCTCGGCCACATCATAAGAGGTGATAAATACGAGCTGCTGCAACTGATTGTACAAGGCAGAATTGAAAGAAGAAGAGGCATTAGGCGGAAGCAAATGTCATGGTTCAGAAATATAAGAAACTGGACTTGCTTAAGAACCATAGGTGAATTAGTTCACACAGCGAGGAACAGAGATGAATTTCTACAAACAGTCAATATTATTGTATAAATTAAGTTAATTTTAATTATACATTGTGTATATATACCTAACTTTAAGTTATTTTCAAATTTAATATTTTACTTATTTTTAAACGTAACTTGCATGTAATCGCTTATATTCAGAATTGGATATGCAATAAAAGAAGAAAGAGTTAAGCTACGGTAAGAAATATGAAAGGCCGTACTAAAAGTGTACTTTCGGCAACTGATAATCGTGTTATTCTCAGAGCAGCATCAAATTCTCACGACTCGTCGGCACAAATTAAAGGTAAAACTGGTGTTTCGGCAAGCTTAAGAACAGTGCAGCATGTAATTTCGAAGGCTGAACATCTTAAGCGACTAAACCTTAAGAAAAAACCACCACTTAACGATGCTAGCAAAAATATGCGCTTGGATTTTTGTAGAACTCAAATGACGTGGAACGACGATTCAATTTAGAAGGACCTGACAGCTTCAATTATTACTTTTACGTTCTCCGAAAAGAGGAGCATCAATTGGATCATTTGCATAGCAGATTGGGAGGGGCTATGGTGCAGGGACCATATCTTATTATGGTACCTGTGAGCTGAAACTTTTGTCTAGCACCATGAACGCTAGTTGCTATATTGGAGTGTTACAAGAAGCATTTCCTCACTTTCGAAACATTTTTGGAAGCTTACAGTGGACATTCCAGCACGACAATGCACCAATTCATACACCCCGAGCGGTAAACTCATGGATGCGCGATCAAAATATTAATGTGCTCGATTGGCCCCCTTACTCGGCGCACCTTAGCATCAAAATTCGTGGGGATGGCTTGCTCGTAAAACCTATGCTTCTGGAAAGCAATACAGTACAAAAAAAGAACTCATTGAACTCTTCCCAGTCGAATTTAAGAAACAATCTTAAAAAAGGGGGCTCTACGCATTATTGAGAAGACTTTAAAATGTAAAAATTTTTATAAAGTATAAATAAACTTAAAAACTTTTATTGAAAACTATACATAAACTGTTTTTTTTTATAGTAGGGTCCTATTCATATGACTTAAATTTTGAATGCACTATTTTTACTTGATTTACAAAATTTTTTATAAAAAAAAAAACATGTGCATATATTGAATACATTTGTGTAGTGTTCAATTTAAACTAAATAACCGTTAAACAGAAACTAAAACTAAGTTCCTAACATTTTTTTTGTAGAAGCTACAATCTTTCAAAAAAATTTTGTTTGAGGGTCCTATTCATGTGGCAAGGAGTGTATGTATTATGTTTATGCTACTAGTTTACTATCATAATATGCGGACATTTTTCTTACTTCTCTAAAATACACATTGGGTATAACAAAGTCGGTTTAGCCTGAATATAGCTTTATATTTTGTTTAAACTGTTCTCTGTTTTATTATCACAATTTAAATAATTAACAGACTGCTGTCTAAAAATTTTCATAATGGCCGTACAATTATACTTAATGTCATCGAGTCAATTTGTGGTGAACATCACCAATAAAGAAAAGTTTAAGTATGGAAATATTAAAAGTTAAAATATGCTAAATAAAATGCTATGTTGTTTTTTGGACAGACGGAAATAGATGTCGTGGTTTTTATGGGTTTAAAAAAAATAATATATTGAAGTATCTTACTGTAAAACTTCAATTAACTTTAATTAACGCGTATAAGCTACACAGCATTAAAATTAGAAATAAATAACTTACTTACAAATTGAATAATCTTTTCAGTTCAGCAATCTAAAATAGAACAAAAAAAAGAAAACGTCCTTATAATTTAGCTTACTTATATTAAAAAGACGTCTGCATATTATCTAAAAAATTTTACGGCTTCTAGAAAGGCAATAAAAAGTTAATCAATAATAATGGACATGAATATGATATGTCACTTCATAGTTTTTTTAAGATTTATTTGGAAATGTTTGAACTTGTTGAACGACGGAAGAAAGCCAAACTTTCCAATCATTATCGAGACAACACTTTACAAATCTGTTACATATATGAAACTTTAGAAAGTTGTTTTACTTTCATTTACTTCACAGAAAATTTAAAACGAACTGCCTTTAAATACAGTATGGCCATTAAGAGCTTCTGCAATTTATTTTAAGAACGAAATATTTAGAATTTAATCAGAGAGTTATTAAGCAAGCATACATGTCCTTACCACTGTTAGTTCGTTTACCAAGATTTTTATTTATTTTTTTACTGTGTAACATAAAAAGTCCCTTGAATTAATATGAACTGAACTAACACAGTTATAATTTTTTTTTCTTAAATTTTTGTATTTATTATAACGAAATGTTTAAAAACTCAAATTTTAAAAAATTAATCTGACCACAATTAATTCATTTAGTGTTATACATTCGGCTCAATAAAACAATGTACCGTTATACAGGATGGGCCAAAAGTCACCATGGGATTTAAAAAATTTAATAACTCTTGCGTTTGTATAATTTCTTTTATTTTTTTTTTTATTTTTTTCAGATTATACAAATAACAGCTGGAGAATAAATAATGAAGAGATTCAATACTGAATAAATAACCAGAATAATAGATTTTCATTAATTTTTTAAGCAACCGTTCTTAATTTGTCCAAATACGGGGTCAGTATTATAGCTTATTAGATCTACACTAGCAGATTCAAGCGCTCGAAGTTCGAGTGCAATTTCTAGGCAGCTTTGTTTCTCAAATTAGACAATTCACAAACCAATACTTTTAGGGATTATTATTATTGTGAATGAAGATAACAAACTCATTAACAAACACATTACAAAATATAATAAAACACACATAGCATATGTGTAATTTTATGTATGTGTTAGTAACTTTAAATGCAACATACTCAAAATAAAGGAAAAAATTTAAAAATCTGTATATCTGCATAACGGCTAAAGAGTAATAGCTTTCAAATAATATGCAACTGGCCAAGATCGGGATAAAATGGCAGAATGAAACATCGGTCACAAGGAATCGCCTAGCCTATTAATATTATAGATAGTTTATAGTTTAACTTAGAAATATTCGGAAGGCAAATTAACTTCGAGTTGGGCAGAGTTTTTGACTGGAAAATTTCTTGTATCTAAGAAAAATTTCTTGGATCGTAATCCCAATAAATATAAAATGATGGTGTTTTATTGTAACTCAGACTGTTAACTAGATGCTTTCTGAAATGGAGAAGGGATTGAATTGGTTAAAACGTACAATTCAATTGGGTCCTACATTGATAACAAGCTGAATTTTTATCGTCATATTAACTCCGTTGTGTCCAAAGTATGTTTAACCTTTCGGATAAAAAACGAGTTGGAGTCGCATTATGCGCTCCATTATTATACCCTATGCCACTATGTGGTTTGGGTATAATGACCTTGTGCTGCTGTTTGTAACTACCAAAAATATTTGACCTACACCCATCTTTAATTATAGCGATCGAATCAGAATCACTAACTGTTTCGATTTAACAATGTCCGTCCGTCCGTTCGTCCGTCTGTGTGTCCATGTAAACGTTGTAATCAAACTGCAGGTCGCAACTATGAGTATATTTTTATGAAATTTGGTATGTAAGCTTTCAGCCATAGGACGAACGCTATTGAAATTGGTGAGAATCGGTCCATGTTCAGACCTAGCCCCTAAACAAATGACCCCTATGAAATCGACATATATTGCCATAAGATCCAAATTATCATATATATATATATATTATCAAATTGGGTTTGTATGCATTCATTACATCCATTAATGAGTAGTCCAAAATGATCCCTATGGGACAACACTTAGTCATAGGCCCCATATAGAGTTGCTTTTCGATCTTCACTTAAATCTATCAAAAAAACAAAAATATTGCACTGATTCTTCTCAAATTTTGTTTGTATATATTTTTGCAAAATACAAGAGACTTTACCAAACATAGTTAGGATCGGTCCATTTTTGGGCCTAGTCTCCATATAGATATAGCAAAAATTGAAAGAAATAGCTATCTAACTATTTGGGATGAATTTTGCTAAGAACAATAGGTAAAAAGTTACATGGAATAGAAAAAAACACCCGTTTGGCCGAAATGTCAAATTTTGACTCCCTCTAACTCAGAGAGTTCTTGATCGATCTTATTGAAAATCGTGTGCTAAGTACCTTCGAATAGGACTAACCTGGATGCAAATTTCATGCCGATCGAAAGACAGCGGTTTCAAAAAATGTGTCACTTGACATGAAACGCCCCATATATGTAAAATTATGTATGAATATTTAAATAAAACTCATTAAATTGCGAATTTTTAAATAAAATTTGTTAAATTTCATTATAAATATTGTTGAACGCATAGAAGCGTAGAAGATATACAACTGGGGTAGTTATTAAATAATTTTGTAAGAGCCCAAAGTTATGCTAATCAAGTTTAGACAATCCTCAATTTAACCTAAATTTAATAAACGCCCACACACAGCATTGTATTGTTTTTTATTTGAAGCTTAAATATGTGTTTTATGTATGAGCAAGTAGTAACTTTAACTGAATTTTACTTCAAAAAAGAAATACCTTTTTTATTAATCTAGTCCAATTTGTATGTGAAATTGATCTTATATTTCTACTATACCAGAGCCACAACTATTCTCTCTGTAATACTTGTAAGTTTACAAATGCTGCTTGTTGCATGGCTATGGATAAACCAGTCTAGCAGCTTTTGTTTTTCATTTTCAAAGACATATTAAAAAAGAAAACGTTGGTTGAAGTCTTTTTGTCACGAAAAATACACTGACTTCTTTACTTTATTTGCCATCTTATATATTACAGTTATTAATTTATTGCTTAAAGCTAATTTCGTCCATTCAGCATAAGTCTGTTTTGTTTCTATTATTGTTATTGGGTACAAAGCAAACTTATGCACGTACCCATTTATTTCCCTTGGAAGTTCATTAAAAATAATTCGTAGGAAAAATATCTGTAAAAATATATCTGCTGAAATGCTTTTTTTTAAAACAATAAAAACAATAAAATAGTTCGTTGTATTGCATTTACGTTATGAGAACGGAAGTGAAATTTAAAAAGTAATGAGATCAATAAAATTTTCTTTTCTCATGAATTGTGAGATTATTTCAATAATGTTGGCTCATGCCAAGGCAATAATGGGAGACGTCATACCACCTATCTGTGTTAATATATTCTATTTTAATTTTTAAGAGTTAATATAATGAAAATTCTTAAACATTTTTGCAGCTGGGCATTACTTTAAAAAATATTTTAACTCATGGATTTTTTAACGTTTCTACATTCTACCAAATATTCATATGAATCTATCGATTCATTCTGTGCAACATTTTTTTTAACAATAATTTGAGTAAATTTTTTTTTTTTTTTTGCCAAATTAAAGATGTTCCTTCCTTCTTTCAAAAAATTTAGTAAAACCATTATGAGATTCTTTACATTACCTTGTTAGGCATACATATAGCGATAGCTTTAATTTTGTTTCTAGCATTTTTATACCCTACTTCACTTTGTGGTGAGCTTATAATGATTGTGTGCTGATGTTTGAAATACAGTGTAAGGTATCAATAATTTATTTGATATGAAATTGACATTTACATCACACATGTTAACACAGGTGTCAGTTATTACTTGAAATGTTTTTGGTAGATAAAAATAAGGCAGTAATGTTGCTTTTATTATATTTTATATTCTAAAACAAAAAAATACATTATTTCATATACGGTTTATATTCAATCAATTGAAAAAAACTAGTCAATACACAAATGATTTTTAGAAGAGTTTAAGCTTTTTTTTAAGTGTTAGATTAGTTAAATGAATTTACAAAAAGTTTTGAAATTTTTTTATTATTTTGGTGTAACATGTTCATTTCGTATAAAATATTTTTAAGATTTTTGCAAGTCTTTATGAATTATTATGGTCTAAAAAATTTTGTAGTACTTTTCAAGATTACATATTTGCCTCTTTTTTAGCACTGCCTAAAACATGGTCGAGATCCGAGGAGGAGCGTGTTGCCAGTCAATCATTTTAATACCAAATTCGTAACAGCCGCTAAGCTGCGAATCAAATCAGTTACGATTTTCCCACTATAAAAGCGAATATCGCAGGTATGATCGGAAAATAAAAATACGGTCATTTTTTCTTGTTCCCAACATTACGACCAAAAATTAACGATATTTGAAATTTATGTTATATGCACACACAACACACACATTGAAACTCATTCATGCTCATAATTGCCTTCAGTCACTGCATGCTTGTGGTAAAGCTGATTAATAAATAAATGAAAAAATAAAATTTGATTTATGAAAAGTTAATGTATAATTGTATGTAAAAAAAATAATTAGCATAAAAATTTATGTTATTGTCTAAAAAAAAAAAAAAAAATATTTGTAAAAAAGCAGTAAGAAAAAAAATTGCTTTCTGAATTTATTTGGTGGCACTGAGAAGGGCATTTGAATTTGATTCAATAATTTTAATACATATTTAACATTAAAAAATTATGCCATTGTCGTTAAAAAATATGCCTATCAATAATATAAAAAATAATAAATAATAAAAAAAAAAATATTAACAAATAGTAAATATATAAAAAAATAGATAACATAACAATTTAGTGTATTGTCGTTAAATTGCAATTTTTCCATTATTAAATTTTATTTATTTTAGGTTGTTAATTTTATCAATTTTGTATTTTGCACCAACCGTTGCACAGTGGGTTGAAAAGCATGAAAAGTGAGGATTAATTCAGGGAAGACGTAATTTCAAAATATTTTTAATTTTTTTAATGGATATTCATTAATGCATAAAAAACCACCATTAAAAAAAAAGTGGAAAAAAAATTTGTTTTAACCCGTTAGGAGCTTTTTTGTATTTTGGAAAAAATGATCTTTTCTTACAATTTTCGCTGTAACTTTGGAATAAAAAGCGATAAATTAGTAAATGAAATTCCAAGTTAGAACTTAGTTAATGTGCTTTTAGAAAAAATAAAATATTTTTTTAAAAATAAAAAAGGAATAAATATTTAATATGTATTTATATTATAAAAATTGAATTTTAAAATCCGATTTTATTTTCCAAATTCCACAATTCCACAAATTTAACTCAAAAAATGCACATTATAAAATAATATTATGTTTTTATTGATGAATTATTATAAGCACAAAACAAACAACCACTTCAGAAAATTTAAAAAAAAATTAAAAAAAATTAATTCAATTAATATTGAATATAATGCTACATTTATAATTGAAAATTTTGTATGCATTTATTGTTATTGTTTATTTTTTATTTTATATTGTTCTTATTTAAGAGAAACTTAAATATATATATATATATATATATATATATATATATACAATTAAAATCAAGATTCCTCCGTATTATCAGCACCTTCATAAATATAATCAGCATCTTCATAATTATTACCATCAATATCTTCATTAATCTCTTCTTCATCAGAAATCTTGGGCAAAATTAATAAATCTAGTGCCATCTGTGGTATATTATATATATTTTTTGGCATAATTTTTGCTTTTAGTGGTAATTAAGGGATCCGAACTAAGAAATAACCTGTTGAATATATCTTCATTTGACTTCTCCCGACTGCATTTACGAGAATAGTGTTCTCTGTAATTTTTAAAATCTTTATTTCTAGCTTCTTGAGCTTCCTCAGATAGTTGACCTATTGGCAACTAGGCGCATCTTACTATTTCTGGCCGGTGAATAAGGAATTTATGTAAAGTTGGAGGCATATAATACCAAAATATCTGGCTGTATTCTGAGTATATTTTCTAAATTTTTCTACGTGAATCTCGTGCCCGCAAGGTACAGCCATAAGTATCACATGCATTTTTTCTATCAACTTTTGTGATTTGAGCAGAAACATCTGCATTTTGAAAAAACCGTCTGGCACTGTTGCCATTATTAGAGTTTCCAAAACCTGGCTTTGGTTGGTACACGATCAGTCCAGTTTTCTCTCTACTATAATGTGCATGATCATTAAAATTATTTATTGTAATACTGGGTTACACATTTACAACATCAACAATAACAATCACAGCTACGAAAATAAACACAAAACAAAAACTAAAAAAATATTTTTTCTGTTGTGTTTTCAAGCATTTTTTTTTAATTTTATACTGGGGACTTTTAATAAAAACTTGAATATTACATTTGTTGGCAAGTATTGGAAAAATGTTTTTTTGGAATACACAAGTAAAGATTCCATGTTTTACCACAGTGTAAATAATTTTACCCGATCTCATCTAGAATTATGCTGAAACTCAATCTCTTTTTTAAAAAATTCCCTCTTTTTAGGACAATTTTCAAAAAATTATTAAAAATATTTCTGAAGCATTTACCAAAATTTTTTTTTTTTTAATTACAGTAAAATACCTGAAGTTGATGCATCCATTTGGAAAAAGTTAGAATTTAAAAAAAGAAATGAAAAAAAATTAAACTTGAAATATCTCGTTTTTCACTTTTTACCACTTCGAGCAAAATTAAAAAAAATTGTTGAACTTTGAGAGAGTATAGCCAGAAAAGTAAATAACTTAGAACAATAATTTGGCAGTTAGTGATGACCCATTTTATACCCCGTTACCCGGTATAAAAATTTATTACAAAATACTCATTTCAATTTTTGAATTAATCCTCACTTTTGACCTTTTTCAACCCAATGTGCGTTGTCTACTTATTAAAATAAGGGTATCAGCTAATGTTTTCGAGTTTTTATACAACAAAACAGTTATATAAACATCTGAAAGAGCTCTCCGCTATAGTATGCATGGATCATTTCTATCAAACAGCGCAGAGAACTCCGTTATAGACATATTCCGTTAGACTGTAGTAATTATTGCCCGCCTCAAGTTTATTATGTGATACTTTTCAAAAGATACTTTTGGATCTTCGTAATATTTGGGTGCCACTATAATTTTCTCCTCATTATAAGCCTTGTTCTGTACGAAGTTTGGTGCTGATCCTGCTGGTCTGTTTGTCATATTTAAACATTTCTCATATTTGATTTTCTCATAATTTTGATTCGCTGAGTTATATTTGATCGTTATTAATTTCATAAAAATCAGTCGCGCTAGAATGCATTGTGGTTCATTGATCGAAGGGTGATGGTTTGAACCACCTTTCGAACGTATTTTAAGGAACAAATTTTCTAGCGTATCCTGGTTAAATTTCCCAAGAAAATGAAATTTATCTTGCTATACTTTGAACAAGTATCGACTTAAATCGAGGAAACACCTTAATGTAAGAATGAACCCATTGATACAATTGTTTCTCGATTGCCCGCCAAATCTGATTGTATTTAATAAAGTCAACAAGTAAGAAAATTATAGTCGGTCTAGACCGACCATACGATACCCTACACCATGCGTTTAAAGACCCTTAGGCCCAACTAATTGGATATAGAAAATTAGCATAAGCCAAATTTGAGTGGGATTTTTTTTAATTTTTTTGGCTGCAGATATGAAAAAGCTCATATCGGACTAGGACCAAAAATGGACCGAGCCTGACCATGGTTGGTAAAGTCTCTTGTATTATGCGAAAATATATACAAACAAAATTTGAGATGAATCAGTGCAATATATTTGTTTTTTGATAGATTTAAGTGAAGATCGGGAAGCAGCTCTACATGGGGCCTATGACCAAGAGTTGTTCCATAGGGACCGTTTTTGGACTATTCATTAAAGGATGTAATAAACACAAACAAACCCAATTTGAGTAAGATCTAAATGATAATTTGGATAGTATGACAATTTATGTCGATTTCATAGGGGTCATTTGTATGGGGGCTAGGTCTGAACATGGAGCGATTTTCGGCAATTTCAACAGCGTTGATCCCATGGCTGAATAAACCTAATATACCAAACTTCATCAAAATACATTAATATTTGCGACCTGCAGTTTGATTACAAGGTTTACATGGACACACAGACGGACGGACGGACATAGTTAAATCGGTTCAAAAAGTGATTTTGATTCGATCAGTATAATTGAAGATGGGTCTAGGTCAAATATTTTTGTTTGTTACAAACAGCAGCACAAAGTCATTATACCCAAACCACATAGTGGTATAGGGTGTAAAAAGTCCGAATTCACACAAGGCAACTTTTGTTGCGCAATTCTTGAGTTTGTAGGAGAGAGGGGAAAGAAGAGTGGTATTTGGTACGGAGTTGCTTGTACTCGGCAACTCGTTTTATTGTGCAATTCGTAATTATAAGCACGAAGTTAGCTGCAGCTTATTATTTGACATTTCTTTTTATTCTTTGCTTCGCTGTGAAAAATTATTATTATTTCATTTATTTTATAATTTTTATACCCTATACCACTATGTGGTTTGTGTATAATGACTTTGTGCTGCTGTTTGTAACAACCAAAAATATTTGACCAAGACACATCTTTAATTATACCGATCGAATCAGAATCACTTTCTGAGTTGATTTAACAATGTCCGTCCGTCCGTCCGTCCGTCCGTCCGTCCGTCTGTGTGTCCATGTAAACCTTGTAATCAAACTGAAGGTCGCAAATATGAATATGTTTTGATGAAATTTGGTTTGTAGGCTTTCATCTACCGTGGGATGAACGCTATTGAAATTGGTGAGAATCGGTCCAGGTTCAGACCTAGCCCCCATACAAATTACCCCTATGAAATCGACATAAATTACCATAAGATCCAAATTGTCATATAGATCTTACTCAAATTGGGTTTGTATGCGTTCATTACATCGATTAATGAGTAGTCCAAAAATGATCCCATTGGCGCCACATAGAGCTGTTTCCCGATTTCACTTAAATCAATTAAGAAACAAAAATATTGCACTGATTCTTCTCAAATTTTGTTTGTATATATTTTTGCAAAATACAAGAGATTTTACCAAACACGATCAGGATCGGTCCATTTTTGGACCTAGTCCCCATATAGATATGGCATCCGATATCAACTTTTTCATATCTGCAGCCAAATAAATTAATAAAAATCCTACTGAAATTTGGTTTTTGCTTATTTTCTATATCCAGTTAGTTGGGCCTAAGAGATAGGGTTTCTAAACGCATGGCATAGGGTATCGTATAGTTGGTCTAGACCGACTATAATTTTCTTACTTGTTTTTATTATTTCATTTTTTCTTTGACTTCCATTTTTTCACACAAATACATTTTTCACTTTGGATCAATAATAAATTATTTTTACACAAGCTAATAAAGTGAACTGTCAAAAATGTAAGAATTTGAAAGCAAAAGAAAACGAAAATTTGCGGCAATAAATTTATCTGTGTGAACATTAAGGCAATTTTAATAGAGAATTGAAAAAAAGTTTCGCAACAAAAATTGCCTTGTGTGAACCCAGACAAATTAAATCAGTTTTTTCACTATCATTCCTGTTATATGGCCTCCTGTCTGGATTTTTGTAAAAAAGTTTTTGGCATTTAGGATATCAAACATTTTATTGCTTGACGTATACTCTATATTCTGAGCAATCGCTTTATTATCCTCACTGTAAATTAGCTTCTTTTGGACAATCATTTTTGCAAATGCAATTCCTTTCTTGCTGGCGATAGCATTAAGAAACTTTGCCTTAAACTTTATTACTTGCAGTTGTAGTGCTTTTGTATTCCGTTGCGCAGCATCCATTTGCCTTTGTTGCATTTTCGTCTCTCTAGCAAACTTTTCCTCCTAACCCATTTTTCCATGGGGTAGCCGCCTTAGCAATTTCAGTTTCATCCATTTTCCTTTCGCTATATGAACGCTGAGCCGGTTTAGTGTGATGTTCTGTTTTCGTTTCTATTCCAGAGGATTTTCTCACTGGAGCAGCATTTTGCTTCAGCCGCGTCGATCCAACTTCATTATTTTCAAAATGTTTATAATATATCAACAGATTTACACAATTCAATTTTTCTCTTATTACAATAAAAGTAAATTTATAAAGTAAATTTGTAACAGACCAAATAAAAATTGATGATGTGTTAATATATATGGGGGACTTCATGTCTAGTGCAACAACTTTTGAAACCGATATCTTCCGATCGGGATGAAATTTGCACCAAGATTAGTCCTATTGGATAGTAGTTTAGACACAATTTTTCAACAAGATCGGTCCAGATCTCTCTGAGTTAGAGGGGATCAAATTTTGACATTTTGGCCAAACAGGTGTTTTTTCTCATCCATGTAACTTATTACCTATTGTTCCTAGAAAATTTTCTCCCAAAGAGGTTAGATAGCTATTTCTTCAATATTTCGGAAAAAATACTTAAAAAAAAAAAAAATTTGTAGACTTTTTTTTGCTAAATTAAAGCATTTTTTGCATTTTTTTTTTTCATAAGAAAGCTTAGGATTTTTCCTTTAAGAGGTTCTTGGTCGCTTAGTGGGATGGGAGTGGGATATCTATCAAAATAAATGTTTTGTAACTCAAGACAACGATTTTTCAATTTTTCACAAATGCACTATTTTGAATTTTTTCCTATTTGTGTGTAAAACCTTATAAATAAAACTTATACTGAGAAACAAGACAAACTAAACTTTCCGAAGGTATATAACATACCTAACTAAAATTTTATACCCTCGATACTGTAATACCCAGAATATGTTAACCTCAGAAAAAAAATCGCTTTTTTCTATAGAAATGTTGAAAAATTATTATTTTTTATTTATTTTTAATAATAATTAAATTAATATATACTAATAATAATATTAAAAATAAAAAGATAAATAATTTATTAAAATTTAATCTTAATTGCATTAGATCCATTTATATCATAACTATTTTTATACTTAATTTATTGTAGCTGATGAAGTATTTAAGTCTTGTAAATTTTTAAATACCCAGTCTTTCATCCAGCTTTTTTGTCGCCTTTATTTACTGCGTTTTTTTTGTCAATCCTTTCTTGGCGTTACTAGGTTCAGCTGTTGATTTCTCTGCTGGTTTATTTGTTGTCTTTGGAAAGAAACCGCATTGAATAGAGGCAGAAAACTTTTTCAACTTGAGTCTTCCATCGACAAGCGGTGAAAAGCATGGTATTTAGCGGTGCCATCGATTGTTACCGCAGCATCGAATCTGCTCTTCAGTGTTTTCAATGTTTCCTGATGATCCTCTTTGCTACTAAAAACTATTTTAGTTTCTTTACAATAACTCTTTGCCCAATGGAATAAAGCAGTCACATCTAAGATGCGATCTTGATGAGAGCACTGGAGGCTATGCTTCGCTGCATTTCTTTTAAGCTGTGCTCCATTACCATCACATACTCCTTTACCATGAGCAGTAGGATGAAAATGCCACTCAGCTGGCATTCCAAAATCTTTTTCATGGGCCATAAGATTTGCAAAGCTACTTTTGATTTTAAAAAGTTGACGAGCTCCGTCCGAAACGTAGTATACCTTCTTTACTGTAAATTTAGATTTTAGATATTTTAGTATTATCTTCCGGTACTCATAAACTGGAACGGTATCATATTTTAAATCGTCGGATATGATTGCCACACTTTTGTGTTACAGTTTTTCATCTTTCATGTAGTAAATAACTACTGTGAATATAGTTGCTTGGTCGTTATTGAAGTGGAATGCTTGTATGGCATCCTGAAGAACATATTTATAGTTTTTTGTGAAATCATATGAAATAACGAATTCACTAGACTTCAAATGTATCTTCAAATCCTTGAAGAATTACCATTGCTCTTTGACTAAAAGTCGTGGGTTCTCAACTTTAGCAATCCTGTACACAATTCTTCCACAAAATCATCCACATTTGAAATGATTGTTTTCAATGTGCATCTGTCAGTCTGAATCCAAGAATCAAATTTGACCTCCTCTATATATTCTCGATCTAAAAAGTTGATTAAATTTTCTTTGATGAATGTGGTTTTCGGGCAATTGGTACATTCACCTAAGTGGCAAGAAGTTGTTGCATTAGGACACATAGTCAATTTAAGGCAACCGCGGTAATCGTGTAAATCTTCTGCCGAATCATCTGTTAAATACTTTAAGTTGATTTCCTTCAACATCAGTTTAACATTTTCATGGTAAATTCAAACGCATACTGTGTGAGTTCCGCTGCTTTCTGCCAAAACACAATGTTTTGGCCTCATTTGGGTTAATTTCGTGAAGCCAATTCTAACATCCTCGTGTTCAGATTGAAATGTTGCAAATAACTCTTTCAGGTTACAGATAACCATTCTCTTCTGCTATGTTATGAAGGTATGTTACATACCTTCGGAAAGGTTAATTTGTCTAGTTTCTCAGTATAAGTTTTATTTGTAAGGTTTTACACACAAATAGGAAAAAATTCAAAATAGTGCATTTGTGAAAAACTGAAAAACCGTTGTCTTGAGTTAAAAAACATTTATTTTGATAGATATCCCACACCCATCCCACTAAGCGACCAAAAAGCTCTTAAAGGAAAAATCCTAAGCTTTCTTATGAAAAAAAAAAAAAAATGGCTTAATTTAGAAAAAAAAAGTCTAACAATTTTTTTTTTTTTTAAGTATTTTTTTCCGAAATATTGAAGAAATAGCTATCTAAACTATTTGGGAGAAAATTTTCTAAGAACAATAGGTAATAAGTTACATGGATGAGAAAAAACACCTGTTTGGCCAAAATGTCAAATTTTGATCCCCTCTCACTCAGAGAGATATGGACCGATCTTATTGAAAAATTGTGTCTAAACTACTATCCAATAGGACTAACCTTGGTGCAGATTTCATCCCGATCGGAAGACATCGGTTTCAAGAGTTGGTGCACTTGACATGAAACCCCCCATATACATATATTTTTTTAAACAACCTTAATTTAGTTTTTAAATTTATCTCAATATTTTAACAACTTTTTAAAAAATTATAAATTTTTTTCTCTTTATTTATATTTAAAATATTTATTCTTTTTCCTATCTTTATCTGCAGTATGTTTGACTAATTTTATTTAACAAAAGAGAATATCATATGAAATTTGGAAAACAAATTTGAATTGATAAAAATTAACCATTTTGCTCTCTATCAATGTGTATTTATGTATGTATTTGTGTTTTGTTCTTGCTTCGTAAAAATCTGTATTTATATATTTTGTTTCTTGCTGGGCACCATTGTGAGAGTATGCAAAAAAGAAGGTGCATATTGTTAATATCGTAGTACATATTGTGAATATCGTACGATACTAAAATTATCGTAGAACAAAATGATTCAGCAACATTCCGCATTGGCCGGATGCATGGATCACCGTTTATCAACATTTTTTTTTTGTTGCTGAACCATCACGTTATATATGGTCCTTGCCTAGACTAAACACTCGTCTCTATCATTACCACTTTACTCATCACAAAACTCCAAACTGCAGCATCGGCATAAAAACAGCGCGATGAGGAATGAAGTAGTAGTGCAAAATATCGGAAGCTGAGGTTAAGTTATGGGTGGAATTCTGTTTTATTTTCTGACGAATTTCAGAAACATTATCATTACCTAGAGAAAGGAAAGCTGACGAAATTAATGCTTACATAATTGCCTCTCACTTATGGAATCAAACATCCAAAATTAAGCTCACCACCAATTTGGCTTCACGTAAACACAAATGATGGAACTTATGCTACTGAAGTTCCTCAAATTGGAAATGCTAAAGTTATAAGATATTTTTGACGTAAGAAACGGGGTCGCGTAAATCGAGCTAATTCTGTAAATTAGGTTATTAAAGAGTATTTTTAGCTACGGATAGGAGATGGAGCTAAGCGAGTATTAATCCGGTTCCGTGCTCCTATTTTATTCAACAGGTTTCATATGCGTTTTGAACATATACATAAGTGACCACTTATAATACGATCTGCATCGCACCTTTCTTAGACCAGCTGTTGACAGCTATCACAAATTCTTACTAAAATATATCTAAAAATAAATTATGTTTTTAAGAAATTTTTAGAATCCGAAACCTTTGTCCTAACTAACATTGTTTAAATTCTGACAGTTGATGGGCCTGAAGGTTGTTTTTGTATTTCTCAGTCGACCGCTTCTGTTTCCAACACTGGAAAATTGTGACTAAAAGTGTTTTTGAAATGAATATATTCAGAAAGTTTACCTCGGTGTTAGTTTATTGATTTAGGAAAATTTATCAACAAAAAGCCAGCAGTAAATAAAGAAAAGGTAAAATTTTTTATCTTTTTTTACGCTTTTTAAAAAATTAAAAATTTTATACTAAATATTTTCGAAAAACGATTGGATAGTAAGCAACAATGAGAAAAACTGGTACCGTATATATCTACCAATAATATATTATTTCTCAATAATACATATCTAGAATATTTATATGCTAGGCAATTTTTTGTGACCGAAGTTTTGTTTTACCGTTTTATCCCGATTATAACCAAATGTATATTATATGAAAGGTATTTCCATTTAGCCGATTTGCAGAATTACAAATTTTTAAATTTTTTCCTTTATTTTGAGTAAATGGCATTTAAAGTTGCTAATACCTCATTCATAAAATTATATAATACTATGTGTGTTTTTATTAAATTTGTTAATGTGTTTGAAATAAAAATTTGTTTTTTTTTTGTGTTGATTTGTGAATTGGCTATACCTGATCAGCATACCTTTGGGGTCTTTATTTAATGAAAAAATAAATTTTCCTAGAATTTGCCCTCGAATTTCGAGGGATGGAATCTGCTAGTTTATATTATTACTCTTTACTTATTTATTTGTTTTTTGCTTCTGTTAGTAGTTTATTTTTTTATATTAGTTTGTCAATCCGTTTTCTACATTTCGAAATATGAATTTACGGTGCCATAAATTACATATATTTTTGATCATAATAATAACTTGACATGATATTGCTCTGTCCGTATGTCTGTCTGTCCACCTATTCAATTAACGGTCATTAACAAAATAAATCATTTACCTAAGTAAAGTTAGGATGGTGTTGTTTGTTATTATTTCGAGCAAGTTGGTATTGAAAATGGGGTATACCCAGCATTATTGTGCCAAGATATGGGGCATAATGTGGAGAGACACCTCTGAAAATGCTAAAAAATTTTATATTAAAAACACGAATAGCGAAAAATGTTTATAGGCAACAGAACATGTGCATATAGACTTTTTTCGGAGATGCATATACACATTGTTGTTTGTTTGTTATTTCTGTTTTACTTTTTGTGCACATGTCAAGAAATTATTTATCAATAAGATTAAGAGCATAGCAAGATAGCTATGATAATGTTGGTTATAATAATTTGTTTTAGAACCTGGGTGGAGGTTATCAAAGCTTCGGCACAGCCGAATCTAATACTCTTACAGTGGACGTCCAATAGTACTCGTATAAACTAGTATAGCCCAGCGCTCGAAATTCGGGTGCAAATTCCAGCAAATTTAGTTTTTCATATAATTGTTGCTTAAAATTTTTTTTTAATCTATATATATAAAAAAAAAAAACTATCAATATTTTAATAAAATTTATAATTTAAAATTGATTAGCATACGTCTAGGCTCATGTTAAATTATTTATTTTAAATTTTTTAATTTATTTAATTTAATATATTTTGAACATACAATATACTTAAATTTTGTTAATCGACAGTCTCCTCTATACGAACTAAAACTGTGCCAATTTGAACACTCCTCCGTGACCGCATTTTGCTTAAAAGGGGAAGAAAATAAAGGGTGATTTTTTAGCTATTATCTTTTTGGCAACACTGGTTTAAACAGCTGACGCACGTTTCGTGTTTTGTTTCATTGTCAAACATCTTCAGTTTGGTCTATAATTTAACCATGAATCGACTTACAAACGAACAACGCTTGCAAGTTATTGAATTTTATTATCAAAATGCGTGCTCTGTTAAGAAAGTTCATCGCGCGCTTCTTCCATTTTATGGTCAGTTTAATCGACCCACTGAAGCGGCTATTCGGGCTATTGCGACTAAATTTCCCACCAAATTTACATTGTTGGACATTAAACCATCAATACGCTTACACTTAGTCACAGTTTGGTGCGGTTTATGGGCTGGTGGCATCATTGGACCGTACTTCTTTAAAGATGATGCGAATCGTTAACGTAACTGTGAATGGTGAGCGCTACCGAGAAATGATATCCAACTTTTTTTGCCCAAAATGCAAGAGCTTGACTTGCATGACATGTGGATTCAACAAGACGGTGCCACATGCCACACAGCACGCGCAACAATGGACTTATTGAGAGGCGAGTTCGGTGAACATTTCATTTCACGTTCGGGACGGGTCAATTGGCCGCCTAGATCGTGCAATTTAACGCCTTTAGACTATTTTTTGTGAGGCTTTGTTAAAGCTCATGTCTATACACACAATCCCGCTTCAACTGACGCATTGGAAGACAACATTGAAGCATTTATTCGTGAGATACCGGCCGAAATGTTGGAAATAGTATGCTAAAATTGGACTAAGCGGATGGACCATTTGAGGCACAGTCACGGTCAACATTTGCATGAAATAATCTTCAAACATTAAATTATATGGACCGTACACTCGATTCAAATAAAGATTTCATGCATTTTTCTGAATTTTATGTGTTTTTTTTGGAAAACTTTCCTTTAGCTCTTAAAAAATCACCCTTTATATAGATTATATAATATATAAAATATAACATATGTAGATAGTTTAATTTAAATAAGATTTTTTTTTTAAACAATTAAAAGAAAAAACTTAAAAATATTCAGATGCAAGTTAAATCAGTAGATGTTAAGTCATACATTTGTATATATGTATGTATGTAAAGTATAAAATTTATTTGTTAAAAAATCAGTCCCTAAACATAGGCGTGTTTTGTTTTGTAGTTTCATTTCTACCGCCTTTTCTTTATAAAATCATTGGCGTGTTTTTTTCGAAGTTTCATTTCTACCGCCTTTTGTCTATAAAATCACAATAAAAGTCTCTTGGAAGTTTCTATAGCCCATTGAATGCATGTGGCAAAACATTAAGTTGCATCCCCATGTTTAACAAACAACAAAAATTTAACTTTTGGAACCAAAATTTGGTCATAATAGCACCGTAGTCCTATTTTATTCAAGAGGTTGCCCATGCATTTTGAACACATAATTAAGTGACCACACAAAATATGACCTGGATCGCGCCATCCTTATACTAGTCCCCACAGAATTATTATTATATGAGGTTGAAGATATTTTCTTTCAAAAACAAGTGACAATCTCAATTGCAGCTTAATGTTTTAATATAGTGGGGTTGATCGTATAGAGAATTGAAAAGCCGTCCTAGACCGACTTGAACTTTCCTAGTTGTTTTAAATGCTGTGCCATTTTATATGTGATATTTAATAAACCACGTTTAATTTTTTTTCATTAACCACATTATGAAGAAATTGATTTATAGCTTTTAGTCCTTGTTATAGAAAAACAGTCATCTTTATCATATCAAGGGTATTAAAATGAAAATTCAGCACGTGTTTACAAAACAACTCACGTAATAACAATGTCTACACACATAATTTTCCCCCAGAACCATTACATGTCAAAATTTATCGTTTATACTCGTATATTTACAATGAAAGATGATAAATTTAAGAAATATTTATAACATTATACAACAACAATACATCATGAAGTTTTCGCAAAAATTTAAATAAAAATTACGAATAAATAAAATGAATTAAACGTTTGCTGAATATTTTGAACATATAATAGTGAGTATTTAAAAAAAATTGGGAGGATTACAAACTCCAAGTTAAATGTCAGGTAAACTAATAAAGCTGCGGTCTCATATTTTTATGTGTTTAAAATGAATAAGTTTCAATTCATATTATGCTTCTTGTTCATATACAATTAAGTAAACGACATAGAATAGCTTTGAAGTAGTTCAAAATATTTTCAATAAATTGCCACATAAAGTTCCTAAGCCTACTAACATGTTTTTAACTATTTGGAATAATTTTAGAATTTATAATTTAAATATTACCTTGAAAATATGGTTCTGCTTCTAATGTATATCAAACGAAATCAATTTGTTTGGAAAATTTTTTTCTTTGATCTAAATTTATTTACATACAGTTTCATTGATAATAATTATAATAAGAATAATATATTACTGACGTATTATTTGTCTAATGATTTCAATTGAAATTACTATTTTAGCATTTTATTTGATTAATGGAGCCAGCTGCTAAATAGTTTCATGAGCATACACCAGGTAAGTACATTCACACAACATATTATAAATCAATTTAGTCTAGACAGGTAGACATAACAATTTAACTGTTCCAGCCTAAAATTTAATATAATTTAACAGAAATACATGAAGGATCACATATCAATCACTTGATACAAAAGCATTATTTCTGTTTATAAAAATTAAAAAAAAAAAAAAAAAAATTGGCATTGGTTATATCGAAATGATATCATACATATATGGTATGAAAACGGTAGTCTTGGCGACTAAAAGGTACATTTGTAACGAAAATTTATAATACTTACAATATCGTTAACTATATTATCTACCAGCTGGACCCTGCAAACGTAGTTTTGCCCTCCATGAATTTTCTATTTTAGTTAGAATCTGTATATACCAATACAAAACAAACAAGTAAGAAAATTATGGTCGGTCTAGACCGACCATACGATACCCTATACCATGCGTTAAAATACCCTATCTCTCAGGCCCAACTAACTGGATATAGAAAATAAGCAGAAACCAAATTTGAGTGTGATTTTTATTATTTTTTTTGGCTGCAGATATGAAAAAGTTCATATCGGATGCTATATCTATATGGGGACTAGGCCCAAAAATGGACCGATCCCGACCATGTTTGGTAAAGTCTCTTGTATTTTCTAAAGATATACACAAACAAAATTTGAGAAGAATCAGTGCAATATTTTTGCTTTTTGATAGATTTAAGTGAAGATCGGGAAACAGCTCTATATGGGGCCTATGACTAAGATTTGTCCAATAGGGATCATTTCTGGACTACTGATTAATGGATGTAATATTAGGGTGGCACTTAATAAAAAAAAGTGTTCAAACTGTCGGTCTCACCCCCTAGAAATATGCGAATAGCAAAAAAAATGAGAAATACAAAGTTTTGGGCCAATCAGAAAACGTTTAGTCGTGGCGCAAAGCGATTGAAAATTTGAAGTGTGTTTATATGGGGAAAATATGACTTTTTTTCAGATTTTACGAAAATTTCGATCTATAGTTTAATTTTTACGATAAGCTGTTATATAATTCAGGATCAGTATTAACTTTTCCCATCAAAAGGCTATAAAACTTCAAAATCGAATAAAACCTCGGCAAGAAATAGCAAATGCTCCAGACCACTTTTGTGCCAAAAAAACTAGGTCATGAAATTTGATGGCATTTTTTTCAACTTTGAGAAATTGACTAAAGCCATTCTTTTTTTTGGTCTCTATACTTATAAGTACTCAGATATGAAGTATTGTTTTATTACCACGTTGTTAACCTATTGCGCATTGAGACCGAAAATTGGAAATTTTTTTGATAAAATTTTTAAAACTCCTTTTTCAAGTTTGAAAAAATTTTCTTAAACAAAATTTAAAAAAATTAATCTATCACTTTAAGTTTTTATGAAACACATGTGGTAGATTGACTGCGTTAATTTTTAAGTAAATCCCTCTGCCAGAATTTTTTTGACAAGGAGTTTATTTTTGCGGATTTGGAGAAAAATTGGATTTTTGTGAAATATTCTGTAAATGTACTCTTTCAAAATAATTTCTATCAAAAATTCATAATTTTTCTACTTTTAAATGTTATGTTTTATCTTAATAGCCTAGGGTTTCGGAAAAAAATAATATGACTCCATTACCCCTTTTGGAATTGGGGTCACATAAGACCCCAAACTAATAAAAGACAATTTATGCAAAAAATTCAAATATTTTGTAAGTGCTGTCCAATTTTTAGTTGCGACGCTTAAAATATAATAACCAAATGTGTAGAAGTTTCGTCCCAAAAATTTGGGATAAATCCGAGAACATTAACCAATTATTTACCGAGGCCAGCTTTGGATTTTAAGATATTTTAAAGTAAAAATGACCTAAAACGAGTTTTTCTATTAAAATCGTTGATACCTCTATATAAAATTTAAGAAAAATAATTCGGTTAATTTTAATTTATTTAACCCTTGAGTGCTCCTGAGATCAAAATTATCCATTGTGATATATCTCTGATGTAATTATCTGCTTATTGCTCGCGAATATAAATTAAAAAATTTTATCAAAAAAATTTCCAATTTTCGGTCTCAATGCGCAATAGGTTAACAACGTGGTAATAAAACAATACTTCATATCTGAGGTCTTATAAGTGTAGAGACCAAAAAAGAATGATGACTTTAATCAATTTCCCAAAGTTGAAAAAAATGCCATCAAATTTCATGACCCAGTTTTTTTTGGCACAAAAGTGGTCCGGGGCATTTGCTATTTCTTGGCGAGGTTTCATACGATTTTGGAGTTTTATAGCCTTTTTAAAGGATAAGTTAATACTGATCCCGAATTATGTGACAGCTTGTCGGAAAAATTAAACTATAGAACGAAATTTTCGTAAAATCTGAAAAAAAGTCATATTTTCCCCATATAAACACACTTGAAATTTTCAATCGCTTTGCGCCAGGACTAAACGTTTTTTGATTGGTGGCCCAAAACTTTGTATTTCTCAGTTTTTTTGCTATTCGCATATTTCTAGGGGGTGAGACCAACAGTTTGAACACTTTTTTTTCCCTCCATATAACGAAGGGCCACCCTAATGTAATATATACATACAAACCCAATTTGACTAAGATTTGTGTAATAACTTGGATCTTGTGGCACTAAATGTTGATTTCATAGGGGTCGTTTTTATGGGGGCTAGGTCTGAACATGGACCGATTCTCACCAATTTCAATGGCGTTCATCCCATGGCCAATGGAAGATCAAATACCAAATTTCATCAAAACATATTCATATTTGCGACCTGCACTTTGATTACAAACTTTACATGGACACAGAGACGGACGGACGGACATCGTTAAATCGAATCAGATAGTGATTCTGATTCGATCGGTATAATTAAAGATGAGTGTAGGTCAAATATTTTTGGTTGTTACAATCAGCAGCAAAAAGTCACTATACCCAAACCACATAGTGGTATAGGGTATAAAAACGCTTGTGCATTTGTTAATATAAATTGAAAACTGTTAAAGACAAACCATGTTTAATTTATGAAAATTATATTAAATATTTATTTTAATATATAAGAATGATCAATATATTTTTTTTATAGTAATGCAAAAGAGTGAACAATATTTTTAATTTAATTATTATCGCAGTAAATAAATAAATTTGCTGGCTTTCCGACACGGGAACATGCCACATATAGTTGCTCGTGGGAAAAACAACTGTTTTCGAGCTCCAAACCACATATTTGCAATGATTGTCGTTGAGATTTATTAATGGTCATGGCAAAGCCCAATCTGATCGGAAATTAAATGTTATCGGTGTGTCGGTAGGAATCATAGGAATTCCTGACAGCAAAACATGTTCTCTTCTAAATTTTCCTTTAAGAATTGTGGCCTCAATAACATTGGACATTATTCTCTCAACAATTATCCTGATTGCATTACATAGTCTCGGAGCATTGAGGTTACGTAGCAAAATTATTGGAGAACCGACTTTTAATTTTAATAAATGTGGCGGTAGACCGGGTACATCAAATGAATTCAAAAATTCTGTTGGATAATTGACAGCTTCATTTTCTTCAACAACACTATCCATAGATTTGAAAGAAAATGTTCCGGAATCAATCATGTCATAACAATATTAATATTATCGACATCGACATTTCTTGGGGCTAAAACAGCTCTTTAACTTAACCAATCATAGTTACGATATTAATTTTGAATGTCGGGGAATACATTTTAAATTAACGCATCGTGTGACGATATAAATTGACAAAAATCTTATGGATATTTTAATAGTTTGATTGGTTGGGTTAATATTGATTTTACCATTACCAAGATCAAGTTGTTGTTTTGAAAATTGGTCAGCCGTTAGATCATTTTTTAATTGTACGCGCATGTTTGCTGTTAATTTTATAGTTTGAACGCTACTCCATAATTTTGATGATTTTCAGCAGTCATTTATTTCGTCAGCATAGGTTGATTTTGGTTTGACTGGCAATGTTGACGAAAATCTGCAGATAAGAAAATGAGAGCTCCACCAAAAAGTCTTTCGATTGCCTTTCAAATCTGTTAAAGTTCTCTGTAATGCTTCTATGGAATGTTTGTGAGCCACGGTACATTCATCACAAATAATAATACTGCATTTTTGCAGAACCTTTGCCATACTGGAATGTTTTTTGATATTACAGACGGCATTCTCATTTGTTTGTACGTTTAACGGTGATTTGAGTGCTGAATGAGCTGTACTACCATCATGCGATAATGTAGCGGCTTTTTCCTTCTTTTTTAGTTAGAATATTTATATATAAAACCGTTTGTGAATTTTGTAACATATAAAATTTATATAAATTTGACAACTCATTATTTTTCGAACGACAGCGCCATCTACCGGGTCCAATAAAATAATGTGTGGCATCATCTAACATACATACATATATGTACATTCTTAGTTTCATTAAAATCGCACCGTAAATAAGAATAGTCGAAATAACTTTACCCCAGCGCCACCTATCGGGTCCAGTTGTACATACAAAAATTTCTCATGACGAAACATACATACATTTTAAATTTCAGTCAAATCGCGCTGAAAATAAGAATTTTGTTTATAACTTGACCCCAACGCCAGCTAGTGGGTTAAAACTAAAAAAAAAAACACAGAAGAGCTCGAACCGAACCAATGATGCAAATCTTACCTCTACAGCTCTTATGGTTCCGGAGATCATTCGTTACAAACAAATGCACCAACGTTTTTATATATATAGATATTAATTTTTCGTGATCGATGATGTGTTCAACAGTTTTATCTTATTTGAAAGCTATTTTTTTTAGCTGTCCACCACACCTACAGATTTTAAAATTTTTAAACTTTTTGGAGTTATGCTTATTTAAAGTTACTACTAACACATACAGGGTGGCTGATGAAAGCCGCTACCAAAACAAAATTGAATAACTTTTTTTCTGTTTAATGAATCTGCTATATATTTTTTTATTTTGAAGACTGATCTTTTGATTTAACAAAAATGGATAACTGGGACACTGAAACATGAATTTGGATTGTCCGCCGCTATCACGCACTGGAGTCCGTAGTTTCGGTTCAAAGAGGGTAAGGAAGGGGGAAGGAAACACAAATGATGGAAATACTGCAAGGAGATTTTTTTCCGATCCGGAAACTGCAGCATCTATCACAGGTGTAGATCATGAATTAATAAGACGATTCAAAATCATATTACAAGTTCTAGCATGCAGCAGAAAAATAAATGCAAAAAAATTTGGAGAGAACGCCAATAAAACAGCTATACTTTATAATGAAAAATACGCTTGGAGATATATGCCATCCATAGTTCATAAAATTTTGTACCTTGGGGAACAAATAATTCAAAACAATATGCTACCAATTGGAGATCTATCTGAAGAAGCGCAAGAAAAAAGAACAAAGACTACATATTCCTTCGCGAGCACAACACATGGCAAATGTCCAGATGTTGTACTAATGAAGACCTTATCACTATTTTTCATCTTCTAGAAGATGAAAATCAAGGCTATTTAGAAGAAATTTTTACTAAAATTGGTTGATTTAAAGTACTTTTTCATTACACTAACAATAAGTTACACTTTTTTTATATAGTTAAAAAATTTTCTTGATTTAAAAATTTATATATTTTTTAAATTTACAATAAAAATTATTATATTTCATAAATTTACCATAAAAATTGATATAGAAATATTTAAAAAGACAATAAAAAAAAAATTTAATTAAGCAAAAACATACGAGTTTTTCATTGAAACTTCTCTATCTTGGACCAATATAAGGTAACTTTTACGTTCGCTGCTTAATAAATTATATTTTAACTCGGGATCTTTCAAAAAAAAAAAAAAAAACAACTTTTGGCCCTTTTGGACTAAAAATTTACGGGGGCCAAAGTTTGGCATTTTCTGAAAAAATTAACTTAAAAAATGGTTAAAAAGTATTAGTTGTAAAATTAACTGAAAAAATAAGACATTATATTGAAAAAAAAAACTTTTTTTACCTTTTAACACTTAAGTTTTGTACTAAAATTCAACTACAAATGAAAATGTATTTTAAACCCTCCGTAACTTTTTTATTTTCAGTCGAGAATTACGTTTAATAGCAGTACTTAAAGGCTAAAGTCTCACCTACCAAACCAAAAAAACCGTATATCAAAATTCCAATCCAATCAAAGTTATAGATTTTTGACCGCCTTCTCGTCAAATGGTCCACTGTGCGTGGGCTGCATTAAGGATCAAATTGGTCGCAGTACGCAGAGCCTTCATAATCTAATATAATCTCATAGATTTTTGTTTGATAAGTAACAATTGTGGAAAAAATAAAAAACTATTATACGGATAAAGTGACTGAACTGATTTTTCCATTACAATATTTCCATCTTATGACCCATATCAACTGATTTTTCGAATATTTTGGTTGGTATTATATTTTGTTTTACTTTTGCTGGACGTTAAGTTTATTTAATATTTTACTTTGCGCATTACAGAATTTGAGGGCTTGTCAGATGTTTAAAAGTACGCAACCAAAAATTAAATGAAAAGCACCATATAGAAGTTTTAAGTTACCATATATTTGTAAATGCAAAGCGGATGATAATTAAATATTCTGATAGAAGGACTAGAATATGATCGAATTCTCACAAAAATGCGTTGTGAGGAAAATGTATAGTAAAATGGTTGTAGTAAAACCGTATACTACATTTGCAAACTTTTGCCATACACACATACACAAATACAAAAACTATTTTGTTAAATTAGTATCAAAGGCATCTCTAATTTAAACATTGTTTTTTATACGCATTCTTAATTAACTCAACTCTTATTGCCTCCTGTACCATTAGCGTAATTATAAAAATACATTAACTATCACTTGATTATAAACAAAGTTGCGTTAATAGCCAATAAATGTTAAAATATATTTGACTTTTATAATAAAATATTGATATTCTTTTATGTTCACAGAGTTTGTTGCATTTTTTTTTTTTTTTTTTTTTTTGTTTATGTATGCAGTTTTAAGTTTCTTTTCCTTGATGCTTTTATGGAATGCATGCATGTATATTGTACGTGGTTAATGCTTTTACCCTATAACTTATTTTTTTTTTTTAAATTTCAAGTATCTTAAGTGCCCTTAATATATTAACTTTTTACTGATATTGTCTCTTCAAGTACATCACAAACATAAAGTTGCTGACAAACACTCGGCAATATGTTTCTAGTATACTTCTTTTCACAAAGTACTTTGAAAAAAACCATACCACAAACACGTTAATATTTCTAATTTGAGGGGGTAATTATATTGTAAGAGCAGCTTTAATTTTTTTTTATCTTTAAGAAGATGGTTTATCAAAAAATAAGATATTAAAATAAGCTTATATGTTTAACACTGATATTTAAATCTTGAAAGTTAATTTACGGCATATTCAGATTTCATCTACGTCTCTGCTGGTTCTTCATTTAAAACAGCATATATGACCAACGTATATGTATCGAATGAATAGAATAAGTAAAAATAATAATGTCTGTCATGTTCGGCAATCTAACAGACTACACCATATAATAGTCTATTTATAAATAATTATTGTGTGGAAATTTAATGTAAGGATTTGGACCACAAATCGAATGTAAATTAGATAGTTTAAATGGGTAGCTCCTTATAGGTGTGGAACATAGTACTTAGTGAGCTTCATGGAAAATCAATCGGAATCTGTTGTATCTGTATCTACACTACCTACATAGCTGTGTCACAAATACCAGCACCGGACTGCAAAGTTGTTGTAATCTCTGGTAGGCGTATGCTGCAGAGGAAGTGTAATACAGCTCCTTCCTTGCCCAGATCCTGGCACCATAGATTTCACCATACACTGTAAGCAGCACAACGGGCAATCGGCTAAGCAAAGGTGTTTCTTAAGCATTCTATTGTATTTACCCATTGTAAATCACATTGTAGCACAGAACCGTTTTTCGTTGGCCAAACCTGAATTGCCTATAAATTATTAGCATACTCTAACGCTCTTATAAAAGCATTTAATAACAATCCCATTTAGTTTCTTCTATTTTAGAAACTCACAATTTAATGAATTTTATTTAAATATATAGATTATAAAAACACTGAAAGAAACAACTTGAAAGGAAAAATAAATTTTCCTAGAATTTGCACGCGAATTTCGAGTGCTGGGCTCAGTTAGTAAAAATAATCTTTAAATTTAAAATACCAAAAATCTATATATTTAAAACACTCTAACGCCAACACATTTTACATCATCCAATAATACTCTGATCGACCTATATTTTGTCTCCAATGAAGAAAAAATGTTATTATATGAACAGTTGTATGCATCGTTTTTTTCTAGGCACGATCTGATATTACAAATTTTTGACATTCCACTTGAAACTTCTACTTCTATTTAGTAACTTGAAACATACAAACTATCTCACTCTTAAAGATGAGTTTGTCAAAATCGACTGGGATTGCATTTATCATATGATATCGGTTAATGATCAATTGGCTTTTTTGGAACAAAACATAACAACTTTAATACAATAGTGCCAATGCAAACCAAAGAAGTAAGTTACCTTCAGAAACCTTGGTTCATGGCTGAAATAGAGCATTTCATAATACATCGTTACCATGCTTACTCTCGCTGGAAGCGCTTTAAAACTGATGATCTATATAACACTTATCGAAACGCAAGAAAAATTGTTACCAAAACCATAAGAAATGTAAAGTCAAAATATTATGCTAACAAATTTTCAAATTCAATTTCTAAAAAAAAAAAATAAATGGAAAACCATTAAGGAAATTGTAATAATTTATAGTAAAAATAATCGTGTTAATATCATATCAGATCCAGATGTCATAAAAAAAAAAATTTGCTAATATACCCATGTCTCAAGCGGACCATAGTTATTATATTAACACGTTCGCCACTCACCAATTTTTCGCACTTTCAATAAAAACTCACCAACAAAAAAAAAAAAAAAAAATGTGTCACATATATGTGACACGAGTTTTCTAAACAATTTTATTAAGAGAAACTGCGTGTTACGTATATGTGATATACATAAAAGTCACATATAAGTGACATGAGTTTTGTGAAGACTTGGTGTCACATATGAGAGTCACAAAATGGTTTGATTTATATCAATTAAACAGAAATTTAAAAAATTTTATTATATATTCTATGTGCTAAATTTTGAAACATGGATATGGACATAATCCGATTACATCACCCTCTTTGTATCTGCAGGCTCCACATATATACTCAGTTGCGATCCTCTTTTTATTTTTAGTGCACCCACGTCATCGATTTCTTGAAGTCTTACATCTGGAAAATGACCACCAGTAGATAGATGTACTGGCTGTTACTTCATGGGAAGATCTTTGTGTTGGAGTCTCGGCCAAATATGCTTTTATAATCCTTTCTCCAAATGGCAATAGTGTTATGGGATTATCAACATTTATTTTATTATAAATCCAGCAGGCATTCCAAAGTGATATCAGGTGCAAATCAGGTGCTATCAGGTGCAAAAACACCTTCATATACCAGCGAATAGATCGCCTGGGGCAGGCATAATATGACACGATTTGACCAGATCGATACCTGACATGTATTATAGTCAACAACCATTTTCGGTTTGAGTGTACTTACTCCTCTCTTTGATGGGAGCAAAAGATGTATTCATTATGAACTGGCTTGCCAGAGACGTGATACAATGGCCTATAACCTACCTCCAAGTGGTGCTCCTGGGCAACGCTAGGCAAAGCCAGTTAATTCTGGTGATTATTCTTAGCGGCTAAAGGTTAAGGAAGAGAAATGTCTGCCAGTGCAATCCTACACGGGGGATAACTGGTAGTTACTAAATTGGCTAATTAGTAGCGAAGCCTTACCAAAAGGCGCTAAATTTGGTACTGCGGGGAGATCGAATTGCCCAAAAAGAGGACTCTTCGACTTCTTGCGGATACCAAGCGAGCCATAGCACTCTAATCTGATAGCCGACTGGTAGATCGTGAAACATCCAACCAGATGAAAAGGTTGTCACACCCCTTTAATATATGTGGTCCAAGTTGAATTGATGGTATTGTTGGACCACATTACAAACGTGGCACTAGAGGCTTTCGAATCTGATGTGCAGAGGAGATCGCCGTGTGTGACTAGTAGGGGTGGTTGTGGAGTGGAAGAGCTGGTATATGCGTTGGATGGGAATGCTGGTATATGCGTTGGTTGAGTGGCATGAGTGGCAGATGAGCCGCAAGATGAATCGGATGCAAGAATGTCGGATATAGCATGAGTAGAAGTCTTTTTGACGATACAAGAGTGCGTGAAAATGGGTCAGAAAACAGTGCTATGGTAAGCAAGGTCAATGCAGAAGTCTTTGACGAATCTTTTACAATCTCATTGGGAACGGCCCCTCGGGGAGTTTCGCAGTGGCTTGTGGTGCCCGTAACGCGGGCAGATCACAGATCGATGTGGAGGTGCATTCACCTAGGTGTTGCTACCTACCTCTAAAGCAAAAGGGTTTTAGATAGGACCGACACAATAACAAAGTGTGGAGTGATGCCGTACAACATCACTCCAGCTTGTAACCGTCTTATGGCGGGGCGAAGGCAAGACGCATAGTATCTCTCCATGTGCTAAGACCACCGTGTGGTTAAGTCGACAAGACAGGCACGCACGTAAAACCCATATGACATCCTCTCTTTGATGTTGTGTTAACCATGTTAGAATTATGCTTTGTAGAAATCATAAGTACGTCCCGTTTGTCTGTCCATTTTAAAACAATAACGCCTTTTGCGTTACACCTCCATGCTGTTGTTCCTCTGGTGAGCTTACTTTTTATAACATAAGTGGGATTACGTTTTCTATTTGCTCCTAAGGTTCCAAATATTCTACCAGTTTAACGCTATTGTAATAGTTGTCAATATAAAGTGTGTGTCCCTTTTCAAAATAGCTACAACTCCAAACGAATGTCCTTTTTCATCGTAAACGGTAGCTTTTCTAGTGTAAACAGCCATATTTATTAAAAATCCATCTGGATTACATAGTTCGTAAAACTTAAATCCGTATTTATGTCTCTTGTTCAGAATAAACTGCAGAAATAAAAGTCCGAAATAAAAGTCCTCTCCACAAAAGAAGAGCTTCATCCAAAGACAAGTTTTGCGGGGGACTGTAGATTTTGTTTATATTTTGAAGAATATATTTTACGACATTTTTAATTTTGTGTAGACGGTCAGATTTATCACATTGTTCAGGGAAATAGAAACGAAGTATATTTTCAAACTTTATGCGACTCATAGTTGTACCAAAAATACTAAAACTAAGCGGATCTTTGCTCCAAAACGGTATCATTTCCGGCTTTCTATTAAGGGCATTGTAATATGCAAAGCAAATACCTTTTTTATTTCCTCAACTTTCACATCTTTTCATCAAGAAGATTAGACTTTGGACTTAGTTTCTTATTTTTAGAAATATGGATAGCGCGTTCACTAACTCGTCAATAAAAATCTGCATAAAATAATCTATTGGTTTTGCATTGCGTGGTAGCTCAATCTGGGGCAAAGCTGCTTCCAGCGTCTTCAAAATCCATATAACTTTCACAGGAATTCAGAATAGTCTCAAGAATTTCCTCTTCAGAAACAAGTTTTTTCTAGAATACTTTTACAAAATAGTATCTTCTTCTATTGCTATTGTGATACGAATGAACTATTAAAAGCGCATTTAAAGTTAGTTTTCATATAAAATAGCAAATAAAAAATTTTTGGTGAATATCAGAAAAAACGAAATTTTAATATAACTGCTTAGCGTATCCACAAACAGCAGCACTCATAAACATCTGACACCTTGCCAGAGACCAAACCATAAAAGAAAAATGCTTCCTACAAACTTTCGTGAAACAAAAGCTTAATAAAATGTTATAATTATGCGACACATATATGTGAAAAAATTTTTATGAAAACTCCCACGTCACATATATGTGACGCTGAGTGGCGAACGTGCTGCCAATATTCCGCAGCCTATTCAATTTCGAAAGTGTTAGATGTACTCAAAAGCTGTCTATCCATAAAATCAAAAGCTACAGGCATTGATGGTATCCCGTCACTACTACTAATAATTACAAACTAGCAGATTCCAGCCCTCGAAATTCGACCGCACATTCTAGAAAATTTAATTTTATCATTAAAGAGAGACCGTTAAAGTTTGCTAATCAATTATAACCAATTCACACATCAACACAAAAAGCAAATTCATTTTTATTACAAACACATTAGCAAATTTAGCAATTTATAAATTTATGTACGTGTTAGTAGCAATTTCAAATGCAATGAACTCAAAATAAAGGAAAAAATTTAAAAATCTGTAAATCTGCAAAATCGCTAAGAAGAAATACCTTTAAAATAATATACGTTTGGTCAAATTCGGGATAAAACTGTAGAACAAAACATCGGTCACAAGAAATCGCCTAGCCTATTAATTTTATAGATATTTAATAAAATAATTGTTACAGATATTTAATAAAATATTATATTATATTTAATAAAATATTATATTAATATTATAGATATTTAATAAAATAATTATGACAAGCACTTATCCACTAGGATGGAAGCAGGCTAAAATTGTTCCAATACCAAAGTCAAACACTGAGTATCGGCCCATAGCCATATTGCCATATCTGTCAAAAGCATTTGAACAACTTCTACATTTACAGATAACTAATTACATTAATCATCATAATTTGTTGACCGATAAACTATCTGGATTTCGAGCCAAACATAGTTGGGTTACTGCTCTTACCGATGTAGCCGAAGACCTCAGAAAGGAAATTGACGATGGCTGTGCTGCAATGTTGGTGTTGCTGGATCATTCAACGGCTTTTGATACCATTGGCCACACCATATTGATTCAAAAATGAGAAAAAATCTTGAATTTTTCCTCAACATCTACCAAATTAATTGAGTCATATCTAAAGGATCGAGTGCTGTGTGTTGAAATAAAACCAACTAACAACCTCAAACTTTCTTCCCGTTATCAGGGCTGTTCCACAGGGCTCCATTCTCGGTCCTCTCCTCTTTTCTATCTATGCAAATGATCTTCCTGAATAGTTGCTCCACTGCAACATTAGAATGTATGCTGATGACGTCCAATTGTACATAAGCAATAAACAAGGAAACATTGAGCAACGTACTGCGAAATTAAATGATGACCTAAAAATCCAAATGTATCGTTATACATAAAAGGACAAAGAAAATTATTGAAATTCCCATTGTTTGTATTAACAACCAAGAAATTGAAATGGGTAATAAAGCAAAAAATCTTGGTATCATATTTAATAACACTCTCACCTGGTCAGATCACGTAATAGCTGCCTGTGGCAAAACATACGGGGTGCTCAGGACACTTTGGCCTACACAATAAAAATAAGGTTATTGAATACACTACATCTGAAGTCATAAAAAATTCCATAGAAGACAGCAAAGAAAAACACTTTGATTTTATAAAAAAACTAATCAAGGAGAGTGAAGTTAGAATTCTATCCGTTATTGGGAATAAAATTGATAATGTAAAAATTTAAATTATTAGAATAACTGAAAGAGTAAATCAATTAGAATCAGTGGTGGATTTACGCCTAGGCCCATGAGGCCCAGGCCTAGGGCGGCATAATTTAAAGGGCGCCAAAATTTAAAGGTAAAATAATATAAGGGCTATTTAAATTCGAAAATTGATTTGGCCCAGTTTTGCTTTAAACGAGTACGAAATTTCTATTTAATTATATTAAATAATTCAATTATTGAATTTGCTTTCTTATTAGTAATTCGACTTAGAGGGTTATCGATTCTGACCACAGATTTAATAAAAAAAATAAAATAATATTCTTAAAAAATCTGTGTACTTTAACTTTATTTTAAAATCGCTAGATTTGACGGGAAAATAGCTAAATTCCCATCACTGCTCAGAAGGTTTTAAAGAATAATTAGGTGATTTCCCTTTTCAATAATTATCTATGAAAAATAAAAATGTGGGTGTTATTTATTTTGAATGTGTGTGGCTCATTCTAATTGATAGTGTTCACATACCTATACAAGTATCAACATCTTTTTGTGTTTTTGCAATTCTAATCTATTGTTTTTTTTTTTTAATATGAGTGCCTATCGGAAAAAACTCAGCGGTGCTGAATATCGTAAAAAAAAGACTGAACAAAATACAAAGGTAGATAATTTACTAAAAAAACACCAAAAATATCTACTTTTATGACAAATTGTTTGACAAAATCCTTTGATAATGAACAACAACCATCATGTTCATCTAAAGTAAGTATTTCTTACTAATTATCGTGCTTTTTTTCAATTGAATAAAAAGTTTTAATATAACTAAAAAAATTGTGGTTGTTGAAAAGTAATATTTTATTTAGCAGGACTTAGAACGGACTTTAGCACAAGATATCGAAGAAATACATTCAAACTCTTCTTCAACAACCTTATTAAGCGACAATTTAATTCGAACTGATGTTATAAAGATTGATAGTGATCCCTTTTTGTGGAATTTAAATGAAGAAACACGGGAATACATAAGTACAAACGGTACGCCACCAAATAACATCACAAATTTCAAAAAATTCCAAAAACGTTTACAATGATAAAACTAGGTATTGTTCCAAAAACCTATTTCAACGTACTTTAAAAAACGGAGAAATTCAACGCCGTGAGTGGTTGATTTATTCAGAAACTAAAGGGTCTGTATTTTGTGTTCCTTGTTTGTTATTTGGTAGAAGTGGTGAAATTAATGCTTTTACCGGCGAAGGGTTTAGTGACTGGAAAAACTCAAATGCACGCGTTGAAGCTCACGAAAATTCAGATTTTCATAAAACTAATGTTTATCATATAAAAGCTCGAGCAGTAGTTCAAGGCCGTGTTGATCAAAGTCTAATTAAACAGCTAGATGAATAAATTTCGTATTGGAGAAAAATTTTATACAGAGTAATTGCAATTGTTAAATCACTAGCAATGAGAGGACTGCCATTTCGAGGACATTCAGAACAAATTGGAGATCTACGAAATGGAAATTTCTTAGGAACAGTAGAGCTTCATGCCGAGTTTGATCCATTTTTATCTGAGCATTTAAAATGTTGTGCGCACCCTGGGAGTGGAAAAACGTCGTACTTATCTAAAACAATCTACGAAGAAATTATAACCTTGATTCGAGATAAAGTATTACAACACATTTCTACTGAAGTGCAAATGGCTAAGTATTTGGTATCATTGTAGATTCTACGCCTGACATTGCACATGTCGATCAGCTTGCTATAATTATTAAATATGTACGTGAAAATGGTGAAACCGTTGAAAGATTTTTAGAATTTTTACCAAATACTGGTCACAAAGCCAAAGATATTGAAAATGCCGTGTTAAACTCTCTAGAAAAAAATGGTTTGGACATAATGAACTGCCGTAGTCAATCTTATGATAATGCAAGTAATATGTCAGGTATATATTCAAGACTCCAAGCTAGAATTAAAACAATAAATCCTTTAGCAGATTACGTGCCTTGCGCTGCCCATTCTTTGAATTTAGTAGGTACTTGTGCAGCTGAATCTGTACCCGAAGCAGTAGAATTTTTTTTCACTTTGCAAGAACTTTATAATTTTTTTACAATATCTACACATCGTTGGGAGATCTTGGTGCAGCGGAAAAATTTAAGACTCAAAAGTCTATCTCAAACTCGCTGGTCTGCTCGACATGATGCATGTTATGCTTTAGAAAAAGAGTGGTCTGCAATAATTGATGCATTAAACTTTATTGCAGAAAACAAAGACGAGAAACCGACTACACGATCTGAAGCTATTGGATTGCAAAGAAAATTACAGCATCTAGAAACAGCTATTCTAGTCATTGTTTGGAATGTAATTTTAGATCGTTTTAATGCTGCTAGTAAGAAACTTCAGGGATCTCACGCTGATTTGTCATCTGTTATCCAAATTTATGGTTCCCTCGCATCATTTCTTCAGGATATGAGAAATAAACAATTTTCTGAATTCGAAGAAAAAGCCAAAAAGTTATCTGGAGTTCAAGATTATTATCATTATGACACTCGTCGCAGAAAAACAAGAAAACTTCAGTCAGACGAATCACGGGTAAATGAAAGGGCACCATTTTGTGGAAAAGAAAATTTTCGTACAAATATTTACTATCCCATTTTGGACACTCTGAGTGTACAGTTATCCGAACGTAAAAACGCATACGAAAAACTTTTTGTAAACTTCCACTTTTTTGATAATATGTCTAAAATAGATACAAATGAGTTAAAAAGTCACGCAAATAAACTCGTCAAAAAGTATCCTGATGATTTAGAAGAGACATTAGTAAATGAATGCATTCATTTACATTATCAACTCAAAGATTTATTGGCAAATACTGAAGATGTGCGCTCTGCAAAAAATATATCCGACATATTACATTCACGTAATCTTCAAGATGTTTACCCCAATGTATACATAGCTTTGCGAATTTTTTTGAGTATCCCTGCTACAAACTGTTCAGCAGAAAGGTCATTTTCCACCCTTAAAAGAGTAAAAAACTATCTACGGGCAAGTATGGGCCAAGATAGACTTAATGCCCTTGCATTATTGTCTATTGAAACCCAATTAGTGCAAGAAACAAACTTTGAAGAATTAGTTGACGTTTTTGCCCGATCAAAATCCTGAAAAACTAAATTAACAAAATAACCGCTGAATGAAAAAACTCAATAATATATTTTTAAAAAAATAGTATTCTTATTAAAAAGTTACTTATATTTTTCATAAAAACTTTTGCTTTTCTTTTTGTCTGGATATAAATATATGAATTTTATTTTAATTTATTTTATTTAAACCTCAAATTTTGAAAGAAAATTATAAAATTTGGAGTTAATTTTTTTTAAAAACACACACCTCATGTGTAAAATTTGTATAAATATGTATGAAAATAAGACAAATGTATAAAAAATAAGACTTATATGACACTGCTTTGAATTGGCCAAAATATAAGATTAATTATATGTGAATTAAAAAAAACGTATATATAGTATGTATGTATCTAAATTAATAAAAATTAATACACAATAATTTAATTATTAAAAAATTGTGTTTTTTTTTTTTTTTTTTTTGGTAATCACTCCTATTTTATCAAAAATGGCGGCATATTAAAGAGTGCCTAGGAAAGGAGCAGGCCTAAATCCGCCTCTAATTAGAATTAAAGAGCTCTGAAACACTTCTTATGAAAAAATAAATAATTGAATTAAAGAAAAAAATACTTAAACAAGAAAACTCTGTAGTGGGTAGCAGTATACGGATTGCTGGTGTACCCTACTATGATAAAGAAAACTTATATACCATCCTTGATAATATTTGTGATAGCCTCAAAATACCAACACCTCAAATTGAAAATATTTATAGACTTAAAAAAATATACAAAGACAATAAACCGTATAATCCCACAGATGAAGTTAAAGTGGCAAACTTATATTCTCCAAATGATAAAAACTTTTTATTAAAAACAATCTCTAAATATTGCCGTGATAATAAAGCGACACTATGTCTAAGACAAGCAGGATTCGACAGTAACGGGCCGTTCTATTTAAATGAAAATTTAACACCACATAATCATCGCATATTTAAAAAAGCGCAAAGCATGAGAAAATCCAAACAAATTAAATCAACCTTCATTTTACGTGGCTTGGTGTATGTGAAGAAAATCGAGGCAGATAATCATATACTGATTGAGTTTCCCGAAGAACTAGATAATCTTTTTCGCGAATAATATTTTTTTACATTTATATACTATTTTATTTATATTACATTTTTTTATTCTAAAAACATTTTAAAATTTAAAAACTCTTGTTTTTATTATATTTTCTAATATTAAAAAAAAAAAGAAAAATGTTTTTAGTCTATACTTTTTAATTTACGATATTTCTTAAAATTTTACTGCGTTGCTCTAGGTTATCAATATGATAAATTTATCTATTGATCAGCTTGGTTCTAGAGATGGTAACCATAACATGGTTCGCATTTTGGTCAAAAAACAAGGTTTTTCTATTTGTCACATCAATGCTCAAAGTTTGTTACCTAAGATTGATGAATTTCGTTTTTTATTTGAGAATTCTGGTATTGATGCTATATGTGTCTCAGAAACATGGTTTATCAAGGAAATAAATGACGACATATATGAACTAAAAGGATACCGTATCTTTCGTTCTGACAGAAGTAGGCATGCTGGAGGTGTTGCGATTTATATTTGAGATCATTTCGAGCAAACTTATTAGTTCGTATAATGTTGCTGATGAGGTTGAATATGTGTTTATTGATGTCAATTATCATGGTGAAAGGATGATGCTTGGATGTGTATATAGACCGGATAAGCTTATGAAAATAGATACTTTCATCTCTAAATTAGAGCTCGGTTTCGTAGTCTGACATAGTAATAGCTGGTGATTTTAATATCAATTTGCTTGACAATATAACGGATGTAACTAACGCCATGTCTATATTTAATTTATCTACCGTCAATACTTCCAGACCCACACACTTCACAACCTCCAACAGTACCTTGCTGGACCTATTTTTTTTTAGTAATCGGAGGAAAGTTTTATGTTATGAACAACTGGCTGCATCTGCTTTCTCTAAACACGATCTTATTTTTATATCCTATGAGTTTTCTAATGAATATTACGAATATTAATTTCTTGGCTTTAAAACATGATCTTGATAATATTGCATGGGACCATATCTACCTTTTACCATCGGTAGATGAACAATTAGCCTTTATTAATCAACATGCTACAGATTTATAACAAACATTTTCTTATCAGGAACAAGGTTATCAGAGGCAGGGTATGACCGCGGTTTACGCATGAAACTAAATTGTTAATTGATCATCGTGATAGTCTCTATAACAGGAGGAAGCGTTACAGGACTCCAGAGCTCAAACATGAATATCGTATAGCTATAAAAGCTGTTGTTTCGAAAATATGATGTGACAAATATTCTTATTACACTGATAAATTTAACGCAGCAATTGACAGTAAAAAGACATGGAAACAGATACATGATATTGGTATAGGTAGATCAAATTCCAATGCAGTAGATGCTGACGTTGACTTGGTGAATAAAAACTTTGTTAATATTCCTCTTCCTTCCATACAGTTTGACTTCTATGATCAGAACCCTCTTTTAAACGCAATGAATAATGAATTTAATTTCCAATGCTTTATTGTGTTGGACGTAGCCGCAGGTTTTAATGCCGTTAGGTCTAATGCAGTCGGCTTAGATGACATAAATCCCAGGTTCGCGAAAATAGTTTTACCTTGGATAATTCAAACTGTCACACATTTGTTTAACACTATCATTACTACCAGCACTTATCCAACAGACTGGAAATACGCTAAAATTGCCCCGGTACCTAAATCAGATAATGATTTCCGTCCAATTGCAATTCTGCCTTACTTATCCAAAGCTTTCGAACACCTTGTGCACAAACAAATTTATCAATATGTTAGTGATAACAACCTGCTGACTGATCGTCTATCTGGATTTAGGCCTCGACGTAGCTGTGTTACAGTCTTACCTGATGTAGTAGAGGATATTCGAGGCAAACTGGATGGTGGTGAATTATCGGTTCTGGTCTTATTAGACCATTCAAAAGCTTTTGACTCAGTGCGCCATACAATTATTTGCCTCAAACTAGCGAAATTTTTATACCCTATACCACTATGTGGTTTGGGTACAATGACTTTGAGCTGCTGTTTGTAACAACCAAAAATATTTGACATACACCCATCTTTAATTATACTGATCGAATCAGAATCACTATCTGAGTCGATTTAGCAATGTCCGTCCGTCCGTCCGTCCGTCCGTCCGTCCGTCCGTCTGTGTGTCCATGTAAAGCTTGTAATCAAACTGCAGGTCGCAAATATGAATATATTTTGACAAAATTTGGTATTTGATCTTCCATCGGCCATGGGATGAACGCTATTGAAATTGGTGAGAATCGGTCCATGTTCAGACCTAGCCCCATACAAATGACCCCTATGAAATCAACATATATTGCCATAAGATCCAAATTATCAAACAAACCTTAGTCAAATTGGGTTTGTATGTATATATTACATCCATTAATCAGTAGTCCAAAAATGATCCCTATTGGACAACTCTTAGTCATAGGCCCCATATAGAGCTGCTTCCCGATCTTCACTTAACTCTATCAAAAAACAAAAATATTGAACTGATTCTTCTCAAATTTTGTTTGTATGTATTTTTGCAAAATACAAGAGACTTTGCCAACCATGATCAGGATCGGTCCATTTTTGGGCCTAGTCCCCATATAGATATAGCATCCGATATGAACTTTTTCATATCTGCAGCCGAAAAAATTAATAAAAATCCCACTCAAATTTGGTTTATGCTTATTTTCTATATCCAGTTAGTTGGGCCTGAGAGATAGGGTCTCTAAACGCATGGTATAGGGTATCGTATAGTCGGTCTAGACCGACTATAATTTTCTTACTTGTTTAATTTCTCTTCGCCCTCTGTTAAATTAATGTCGTCCTATCTTTCTAACAGATTTCAATCTGTTGCCAATGATGGATCAATTTCACGACTTTTGCTTGTCTCAAGAGGTGTCCCACAGGGATCCATCCTTATTCCACTGTTATACTCTTTATATGTCAATGATCTTCCACTTCAAATAAACTTTTCGAATATTCAGATGTATGCTGATGATGTACAGTTGTATCTCAGGAGTTCTACGGATACCGTTGCTTCTAAAGTTCAAGAATTGAACTATGACCTAGGGAAGATTTTTACTTGGGCTTCCGCGAATGGTTTGAGGCTGAATCCGAAAAAATCAAAGTGTATAATTATTTTGAAAAAGTCAATGATAATAGAAAACAAGTAAGAAAATTATAGTCGGTCTAGACCGACTATACGATACCCTATACCATGCGTTTAGAAACCCTATCTCTTAGGCCCAACTAACTGGATATAGAAAATAAGCAAAAACCAAATTTGAAAAAATTTTGAAAAAGTTCATATTGGATGCTATATCTATATGGGTACTAGGTCCAAAAATGGACCGATCCTGACCATGGTTGGTAACGTCTCTTGTATTTTGCAAAAAACTATACAAACAAAATTTGAGAAGAATCAGTGCAATATTTTTGTTTTTTAAGAGATTTAAGTGAATATCGGGAAGCAGCTCTATATGGGGCCAAAGGGAGCATTTTTGGACTACTCATAAGTGGATGTAATGAACGCATACAAACCCAATTTGAGTAAGATCTATATGACAATTTGGATCTTATGGCAATTTATGTCGATTTCATAAGGGTAATTTGTATGGGGGCTAGGTCTGAACATGGACCGATTCTCACCGATTTCAATAGCGTTCATCCCATGGCCGATAAAAGCTTATGTACCAAATTTCATCAAAATATATTCATATTTGCGACCTGCAATTTGATTACAAGGTTTACATGGACACACAGACGGACGGAGGGACGGACATTGTTAAATCAACTCAAAAAGTGATACTGATTCGATCGGTATAATTAAAGATGGGTCTAGGTCAAATATTTTTGGTTGTTACAAACAGCAGCACAAAGTCATTATACCCAAACCACATAGTGGTATAGGGTATAATGACATAGATATTTTTCTTGGCGGGGCAAAAATTGATATTGTTGATGCGGTAAGGAATCTCGGTGTTACTTTTAACAAATATCTTACCTGGTAGAATCATATTAACCAATCGTGTGGGAGAATATATAGCATGCTACGGAGTCTGTGGGCCACTCAATACTTCACTCCACCACGAGTAAGACTACTTTTGGCGAAAACATATCTATTGCCGACTCTATTATACGCATCTGAGCTTTTTATCGGATGTAACTTGAAAGATTATGGAAAGCTATGTACAACTATCAATAACATCATACGCTACATTTTCAGCCTTAGAAAATTTGATCATATGTCCCAGTATTTATGTCGTGTATTGAACATCTCCTTTTGTAATTACCTTAAGTTAAAAATCTCATATTTCTACACAAGATTATTATGACTAGGGAACCAAATTATCTTTTTCAACGTTTACAGTTTGCAAGATCGACTAGAGGAAACTCCATAATACAATTCCGACACCGTGACCATGCTTCTGAGGGTCAATTCTTTATTTTAACTATTCGTCTCTGGAACCAACTACCCTGGAATATTCAACGCACTAGCAGCGCAATACATTTTAGGAAATTATTGTTTCAACATTTTTCGTAATTTTTTGTCTTAATTTTTTTTAAATGCCGATATCTTAAAATAATTTAATTCATCATAATATGTATGTTTTTAATATTGTTTATATATGAAATTTTACTTTAAGTAGAATTATATTTATATACAATGTCTGTTTAACTTGTCTGATTCTAATACTGTAATTTATAAGATATGGTATCTTTTGTATTAGAAATTCAAATTTAATGAACTAAACTAAACTAAAAAAACTAAACTTGCCAAAACGTATCTGATTTGTTGTGATGGCGCTAGCAATTTTTTTATTTATTTTAATTTTTTATATCCAAAATGTAAATTCACAATTCATTAGTAGTACTTTTGCGAAGCCATAATGGCTTGTCTGCTGGCATAAAAATATAATTGAAGTTAATATTTATATAAATTACAATTCAATTCAATTCATTGCAAGCTCAAGAAAAAGTTTTTAAATAGGGTAATTCCATTTTAAATCAACGAAAAAGAAAACGCCATTTTAAACTTTACCCTCTGTGAATTGTACAAAAATTAGCATGAATGTACAGTACTAATCTAATATAAATTCAAAAATTTTGGGTTTCTAGCTTTTGTGGTTCCCGAAATATGGCGCCTCGAAAAGTAGAAAATTCTTTAAAAATACACATAAGTGGTCTGCCATTATTGCTTATATCTTAAAAAGATCTAAACGTAGAAGGTCGAAATTGGTGTCAATTTATAGGTATTGAAAATAGTTTTAAAACTAAATTCAGCGATTTTTTTTGCGATAGGTCAAAGGTCACTATCACATGATTTAAAG